>ML793259.1:161989-197603 GCA_009831015.1 Picea engelmannii
AGGAAAAATCGCAAACTGACATTGTCTCAGGGTGAGTATACAGAGAAGGTGTTGGAGAGGTTTAGAATGCAGAATGCAAAACCAGTTAGTACACCTTTGGCCAGCCATTTCAAATTAACTAAGGAAATGTGTCCCAAGACACAAGAGGATATATAATACATGTCCAGGGTCCCATATTCATCAACAGTTGGCAGCTTGATGTATGCAATGGTTTTCACAAGACCAGATATTGCACATGCAGTGGGAGTTGTGAGCAGGTATATGAACAATCCAGGTAAAGAACATTGGGAGGCAGTAAAGTGGATTCTCAGGTATTTGAGAGGTACTACTACGCATGCATTATGTTTTGGAGGTTCAGGCACTTTTCTACAGGGATATGTTGATTCAGATATGGCAGGTGATAAAGAAAATAGGAGGAGCACCACAGGGTATGTTTTTACTATAGGTGGAACATCAGTAAGTTGGATTTCGAAACTGCAAAAGGTTGTTTTACTTTCAACAACAGAGGCAGAGTATGTTGCTGCTACAGAGGCTAGTAAAGAGATGATTTGGTTACAAAGGTTTATGGAGGAATTGGGAAAGAAGCAGGAGAACAATAGGTTGTACTGTGACAGTCAGAGTGCCATTCACCTTGCAAAGAACTCAACCTTCCATTCGATGACTAAGCATGTACATTTGAGATACCACTTCATACGATCCACCTTGGAAGATGGACAATTGAAGCTGGAAAAGATACACACTAGACAGAATCCTGCAAACATGTTAACAAAGGGAGTAACTAGGGAGAAACTGAGTTCCTTCTCAGTTTCAGTTGGTCTTCAAGAATGGAGATGAAAATGAGAAATTTTCCAGGTCCAAGAAGGTTCAGAGTCCAACATATACAACAACGGTGGAGTTGTTGAGATTAGTCTCCAAGTGGGAGATTGTTGGTTGTGGAGCCTGATTATTTTCCTGATTCAAAGGTACTTGATTTCAACCATGTTTATACCCCATGAAGTATTTACACCCCAGAAGTATGTACACTCTTCCACGCGGGGGAGTGCAAAGGGGGGTTACCCCCTCTGCGAGGTCTGGGGGGGCTATCCCCCTGGCTGGGGGGTCTGGGGGCAAGCGAGCCCCCAACGGGGGTTCGGGGGCAACATCCCCCGATGGGGGTTTGAGGGCGAAGCCCCCGAAGCAAAAATTGCCTTATAAAAGTATATTGTAATTTCATTGTAAATATGGACCGTTCATTATAAGGTCACAGATCTAATGGTAGAGATTATGTTAGGGTTTTTTTTCCCTAGAAGGCAACCCTCTTTTATGAGGGAAATGTATTACAACTTGGTGGATGGTGAATATTGTATTCTGAGAGAGGAGACTGTGAGAGAAAGAAGAGGAAGTTACATCGGGTTTTGCTGTAGGTTGTATCCCTTCATTTGTTGGATAATAATAAAGGAAGGACCTGGAAATTTCTCTGGTGGATGTAGCCCACACTGGGTGAACCACGTAAATTTGTGTCTCTCTTGTATTGTGTGTCTTCTGTGTTTTGTTTCTGCATTTGTTTTATTTTATTGCTCCGCGGTCCTATTTTTCTAACATTTAGCATCTAAGCACTCTAGCCTAATCATCACATTATCCTCCTAGCTTATAATAAATTGGCTCACCAGCCTATAAAAAATGTTTACAATTCAACTGGGCCTCGGTCTTGGGGTATTACATTCCCCTCCCCTTATTTATGCACTTTCCACAGTGCATCATATTTACATATTACCATCAAAATTTTCAAAAATCTTCAAAAAGATGCAGGTATTCTACCGGCATAGTACATGATAACCCACTTTAAATTCCCTGTAAATTCTTCCCTTATCAACATAGCTTTTCTTCCTGTCTTGAGCATCCTCTAAATTATGTTTTATTTTTTTCATCTGATCTTCCATTTCCCTAAGAAAATCTGGTCGAACCACTGCTCTATCTGCTGGGTTGTCCCAACTTACAGGTGTGTTGCACCTTCTACCATAAAGTGCCTCAAATGGGCTCATCTTTAGATATGCTTGGTACCCATTGTTATAAGAAAACTCTATGAAGTGTATGTAGTCTTCCCATTTTGATGGTTTATCCATCACATACAGTATTAGCATATCCTTAATCACTTGATTCACCCTCTCTATTTTCCCATCATATTATAGATGATAAGTTGTGCTGAAATTCAATTTTTTTCCAAATCCTTTAAATAATCCTTTCCAGAAATTTGATGTGAATTTTGGATCTTTTTTGTACAAAATTGTCTTGGGTATACCATGAAATTGAGCAATTTCCCTCATATAAATATCAACAATGTTAGTTGCCTTGTGAGTGAGCTTCACTAGAATGAAATGGGAAGCTTTGGTAAGCTTGTCCACCACTACCATGATAGAATCGTGTTGCTTGCTTGTTCTGGGCAGTTTGGTGATAAAATCCATTGTTACCACTTCCCATTTCCACTCAGGGATGGGTAATGGTTGCAAAAATCCAACTGGGTGTCTCTGCTCAGCCTTGACCTTTCGACACTCCAAACAATTGGCAATGTACTCAACAACTTATTTCTTCATGCATGGCCAATAATATTGGTTCTTGACAGTTGTAATAGATTTATGATACCCTGGGTGTCCAACATAAGGTACATTATGCATTTCTCTCAATATCAGATTTTTCAATTCTTTAGAATTTGGTACATAAATTCTTCTTTTGTACTTAATAATTTTGTCATTCCCCAACTTGTAGTCCTCATTTTTCTGCTACAAAATACCTTGCTGCAATTTTGCCATTAATTCCATATATTGCAAATCTGATTTTGCACCCTCCAAGTTTATGTCCTTCAAATATGATTGGTACATGTTGATGGTTGTAGCATGCAACTCATGCACTCTTCTGTTGAGTGCATCATCAAACTTATTCTCTTTCCCTTTGATATGATTTATATCAAATTCATATTCATTGATAAATTCCACTCACCTGCTATGGCTAGCATTTAGAGTTGGCTGATCAAATAAATAGTTCATACCATTATGTTATGTCCTCAACTCGAACATTTTCCCCATGAGGTAGTGCCTTCACTTATTCAAGGCATGCACTATGGCTTCCAACTCCAAATCATGAGTGGCATAATGCCTTTCATGCTCCTTCAAATTCCTTGATTCATAACATACAACATACCTATTTTGACTGAGGACTCCACCAAGTCCTTCTTTACATGAATATGTGCATACCATGAAATATTCATTTGCATCAACAATCGTTAGAATTGGAGCACTGGTTAATAATTTCTTCAAGTGTTGGAAACTCTTTTCACACTCCAATGACCACTGAAACTTCACTCCCTTCTTTTGCAAATAAGTGATTGAGTGTGCAATCTCTAAGAATCCTGCAATAAATCCTTTGTAGTATCCTCAAAGGCCCATGAAGGATCTGAATTATGTCACATTCTTAGGTTTGGCCATCCTCTAATGGCCTCAATATTTTCAGGATCCACTGTTATCCCTTCCTCAAATATGATATGCCCCAAATAATGAATTTGGTTCTGATAAAATGAGCACTTGCTCAATTTGGAATACAAATGATGCTCCCTTAATACTTGCAATACCATCGTCAAGTGCTACTCATTCTCTTATTCCAACTTGGAATATATAAGAATGTCATCCAAAAAGACAATGAAAAAATTATTCAGGTATTCTCTGAAAATGTCATTCATTAAACACATGAAAATAACTGGTTCATTTGATAACCCAAATGGCACCATTGTGAATTCATAATGGCCATACCAAGTTCAAAAAGTAGTGTTGTTGATTCCTTCATCTATAATTCTTATTTAATGATAATCTGACTTGAGATCAATCTTGGAGAATATTTTTTCATTCTTCAACTGATCAAAGAGGTCATAGATCCTTGGCAAAGGATACTTATTCTTTACAGTTACTTTTTTCAACTGCTAAATTCAATACAAAGTCTCAATGTTCCATCCTTCTTCTTCACAAATAAAAATGGAGCACCCCAATGTGACACACTTGGGCGTATATACCCCTTATTCAAAATATCTTCAAAATGCATTTGTAACTCCTTAAGTTTTGGTGTACTCATCATGTAAGTATTCTTCGATATTGGAGCTGCTCCAGGCATCAGATTTATAGAGAAATCAATAACTCTTTTAGGGGGTAATCCTGGTATTTCTTTAAAAACATCCTCAAACTCCTTTAGGATTGCATAATATGCAATATTTGACACCTTATCCTTAGTGTTTTCATCCATATAAGCTGCAAATATTTGACATATATTTCTGTAACATTTCTTCAGCTGCATTGTTGAGATTTCTCTTACAATTACTGCCCTAGGAATTCCCTGGACTATCCTTAGGTTCCCTTCTTCATCCCAACAAGTAAATGCTTTATTATAATAGTCTAATATAGCACGGTGTTGGTCCAACCAATCCATACCAATTAGACAGTCATAGGAACCTAAAGGAAATATGTTCAAATATTCCTTGGTGCTCAGTCCATTCATGTCCACTGGACATGACTTAACCATCTCATTAAATTTTCTTTTGGCTCCGGTAGCCAGCTGCACCAACCAATATTTTCCATGCTTTCTTCTTGGAAAATGAAATATTTCCACCATATTAGGATCTATATAACTATGAATATCTCTTGAATCAATTAAAATTGCAATGGTTTGGTTGTTGATCATACCTTCCACTTCAATCATGTGTGATTGGAATTCAACTTGCTTGTTGTCTAGGCTGCATAGATCCTGGGTACATTTATGACCATGTTATCCATTATTTCAACTTGTTGTACATTGTAAAAAAATCTCACTTTTTCACTTCTATGACGAAAATATCTATACTTATGATCTCCCTTACAACCCCAACATTGAATAGGTGGCAATATTGGCCTCCCCCCCCCGTCTCAATCGCTTTGGGCTCTCTAGAAGTTGGTTGTCCTTGAGGACTATTTCTAAAGAATGGTGGCTTATTCCCCTTCTTCCTCTGTTCCATCTTGAACTTCTTCTTGTCTTCCCAATATTTTTGAAAAGTTGGCTTTCATTTATGCTGATCATATAGACATTTAGCTCACCTTATGGTCTCCTCTAAAGTTTTGGGATCATCATATTGTATCTTGTCACTGATGAATGATGGAAACCCACTCAAATACCTCTGAATGTTAACTGTCTCATCCTTTATGAAGGATACATACTTCAACAGTTCCAAAAACATTATTTCATATTCATCGATGGTCATACATCCAAGCTTGAGTTCAAAGAACTCCTTCATTTTCTTGTCATAATATCTCTTAGTCAAGTATTTACTTTCAAAATACTTCTTGAATTCATTACAAGTAACATTTTTCTCTTTAATGTGCTACACTTGCACAAGTTGGTCCCACCACATATATACCTTTCCCTTGAGCTGATAGATATAAATTATTCCTTCTGCATGTGAAGAATAATTATGAAATTGAAAATAATTTCTCATTCCTATCAACCATGTATGTGCATCCTCATCCTTCTTGTGCTCACCTTAAAATGTATGAGGTTTGATCTTTTTCATTTATCCTTGTAGCTCATCCACCCCAGAATTCTTCTTAAGCTTCCTGACAGGGGATGGACTTGAGCTACTGTGTGCTCTCCTATTGTAATTTCTTAGGGAGTGATGGTGATGTTTGTTAACACTCCTTGATATTCCTTTCTCAACATGAGACCTATGACTTCCTGATTTTTTTGAGCCATTCTCCTTATCCAATTTCTTTTCAATTATGTCCAGGATCTGCATTAACTTCATGCTAAAGTCCTCCTATTACTCCTTATATTTCATAAGCCTTTCATTATCATCCTTGTGACTTTGGACATCTTTCTAAAACTTTTTAATGGTCTCTACCATATTCATGTTTTCATCCTTTCCTTCTTCATGTCCATTGGAGTTTGTTCCTTCAATACCCATATGGACATCCATCCCTATGATATCATATTCCTGGATGTAAGCCCTGTGTGTATATTCCATTCCTCTACACTCTGTGTTGATCCTGATCTGATCTAGTTGTTTTTAAATCTGCAAAATGTGCAGCCACTAGAACTTTGTCAGGCTAACTGTTTCAACAATTTCAAGAAAAATATGAACCATTCTGGTTCAATAATATATCATACTTCTTTCTTATGATTTTATGAGAAATTGACTGTTTAGCTCAATTTTCCAGGTGAACAGTTATATTCTACTATCTAATATATTTCTAATGATTGCTTCCTTTCTCAATTCTGAGTCTTGAGCATAAAGTTATGAATATTTGAAAATTGTCCTTCCTAAAAGGTAATATCTGTACAATTCTTCTTCTTTCTCAGAGCCGAATTGGCTCTTGGATCCATGTTGGATCCTCTCTTCATGTTTACAAGCCTTATTTACATCTTTAGGTGCAGTTCTGCACAAATCGGTACCCCACATACTCCTTTTCTAAGCCCCTTTCTGTCCTTAAAATCATTTTTCGGGCACTAGCCCTCTTTTATTTCGACCCCCAATCTCAGGTGACCATGGACTAAGACCAAGCGCTTAACTAAAAGGAATGTTTTTGGAGATTTGGGACTTCAAGGCTTTGGAACTTCGGGCTTCAGAGGTTCCTATGACATCACACCTTATTTCTCCCAAACAACAAACTAGCGAACTCCCGGAGAGGCTCTTCGGAGCTTTGTCCTTCAGATATCTTTACAAATTCGCACCTGAAATCTCCTGAATGCCAAATTTCCAAACTGTTGAGGTATTCTTAGCACAACGCACCAAGGTTGTTTCGTGTCAAAATATGGAGATCACATGTGGCCCAATCGACGAGTGACACATGTAGAATTCCAATTGGCACATAAAGTTTGTAAAAGGCATGAATCAAGTTGACACGTGACACACATAAGTAATTCCACGTCACCCTAGGTGGTGTCATCATGCCACATCACTCCAGCTCTCCGAGACTTCGGTACTCTGAGCTTCGGAAGATCTTATAGTAGAACACTTCAATTCCTCTGAACACTGAACTAGAAAACCCCCGAAGGTTTCAAGAATCAATGGTCCACACTCTTGGATGAGATCAATGATTGATAGGAGCTCCAGGACTTTAGGCTTCGAAGGATTTCACAACACAACACAACATTTCCCACAAATGTTGAATCTACAAACTTATGGAGTCTCATCTGCAATCACGCACCGGGGGGGTGCTACGTGTCTAAAATATAGATATGAAATGTGGCCCAATATATGGGTGACACATGTCAAGTTCTAATTGGCCCAAAGGGTCTATGAAAATTCTGAAACAAGATGACACGTGTCATTCCTAGAGTGGGTCCACATCGGCTTAGGTAACGTCAGCATGTCACGTCACTCCAACGCTCCGAGACTTTGAGACTTTGGGACTTCAGAGGATCTCACACCAGAACACATTAAAACACCCAAACGTCGAACTTCCAAAATCCTGAATAGGTCCTTGTCAGTCTAGGTGACATCATCATGCCACGTCACTCCGATGCTCCGAGACTTCGGGACTTTGAATATTTCCTCAACACAACTCCACATTTCTTTTGAACGCCAAAGTTCCTAACTCTCTGAACTGTGATTATCCATAGTTTTGGGAATATGATGCTTTGGGGCTACGATATTTGAATTTTTTTTGTGATAATCACCATACAACCCCTGAATTGTTGAATGTTGAAATTTTGAACACTTTCTAATCTGCGGAAACATGTTTCCGATAATGGATGGTCCGGATTGGTTCTGGACTTCATGGAAAACTCCACTCCGTGCAACCACAACCAAATCTCTCTGGAGTGTTGAACTTTCGAACCACTTGGGGAATCCAATGACCCTCCTTCTCCCAAATGATCTACAATGTGGGTTCACTCCAGGACTTCGGAGCTTCGGGCCTTTTTCCTCTTTCTCGACAAAAAAATAAAAACAATTGGAGGAGTGAAGTCCAAAGGAATTCGGTGCTTAACGAATACACACCTTTTCCAGATCCAAAGACTATGAAGGATTTGGTCCCCTCCCAAATGGATCCTATGACCATTGTGGTTTCCCAAACTGCTACACCTCCTAAGATTTCAAACACAATTAAGGTGTTCTATTAGCACCCTCTTGGCACCCATGGACACTCTCTAAAAATGTTACTTCAATTTCTGCTTACACGGCCCATCCAAGCTCAATGTTGAAAACTAGAGCTTTGATACGATATTGTAACACACCCAGCCTTAAACTTGCTAGCCTATGCCACACAAAAACTCTTGCAGAACTTCATAAATTGTGCCATCCCCGACCACCCAGGACGGGCCATGCCAATCCATAATAACAATAATTTCATCTGTATATAATATATAAAACTTAAGTAGACAATAACATTCTATTAATACACAGATTCATGCAGAATAATAGTAAGCATATACATACAACATACACAAGAAATACTCATAAATACAAATACATGTATAAATACACAACATGCAAATGGAAACATAATTGATACTTATATTTTTATAGAAGACCACCAACTGCATGCATACCTTCCATGATCCTTCCATCCTTAGATCGTGTTTCTCATCACTCTCAGTAGTGGGTCACCCTCGACCTGGGACTAAAATCTACCTGTGTAAAGGGATTCCTAGGCTAGGTTGAGACAAATCAGACTAGAGGAAGGATCTCGTTCTAGGAGCCAACTTAAACTAACGACCTACAACCTTTCATTCCCCACATGTTTTTCCCACCCGAGGAAGTGTTCCCCTTCTCTTCTCAACAGTCCTTCGACTTCCCCACTTCCCTTCTAGGGCTTCAACAATAGGCCAAACATGAATTCTAAGAGCACTATAGCTGCAGTTGGGATCCCTTAGAAAATCACTTTCCCAAAAATTCTCTCATCTGGAGAGAGTTTCTCATAGACCTGACAACCTGCCTCTTCAATCCACGGGCCTGACAACCTGCCTCTTCTAACCCACGTGCCTGAAAACCTATTTCTTCAATCTAGAGCTTAGTTCAAATAGTTACAAGTAATGATGAAAACAATAGCAACATTCAACTAAGGAATCAATAGAATTCAGGTATGGAATAGGTGATGGAAACAACAACATCCTTCGAGTTTGGCTTAGGCATTTCCCATAAGAACAAGGTACATGTGTGCTACTCCTCCCAGGACATGTATGAGTTATTGCTGGTAATGGGAACAATACGGGGTAGCTTCAGGAGTGTGTGCAGGATGGAGGGTGTCAATCATGCAGAGGTCGAATGATGGATAATATGGTTGAGTGCGTGAATAGTTGAGAGCATGAAAAATAGACTAATTTCACCCACCTTTATATGCATGCACCCTTGATGACACATGGCTCTCAAGGAGTTCATTTCTCTCCACTTGGGATTCATTCTCTTTCCCATAAGAACTTAGGATAAAATAATTATCCTCACCTTAGTCTTTGAGAATAATATTGTAATGTCTTTGAGAATAATATTATAATATTCCCATGGAGATAATCCCTCTAGATTATCCCCCTTTCCTAGGCTCTTAGCCCCTCCCTTTCCCTTCCTAGTGGAGTTTATTCCCCCATACTCTTTTATCATGGTCAATCTACATGTAACGATGTATTATATTAATGATATGAGTGTTTACATATACAAAAATAGGCTCACTAGACTTTAGCATTTAATCTCTTCATCCTAATCATCACATAAGCCTCCTAGCTTATAATAACTTGACTCACCAACCTATAAAACATGTTTACAATTGAATTGGGGCTCAGTCTTGGGCTATTACAAAGATTCATCCTGATTATTGGCCCCTGGGGTGCCTCTCCATTGTTCCAATAATAACCTGGAACATCTTGAGGGATAACATCTGAAATGGCGTTGTTGTCGAGGACGTAAGTTGAAGAAATATTCTCTGGGGATATGACATTGTAATCTCTGAGACTTGATGGTGAACATGCCTCGGGCACTTGGTTGCTAAAATTTCACCTAATGACTCCACAAAAGGAAAACACAACCTTTCCCAGAAGACATACTAGAAGCCACCCTAATTCTAATTACGTTTTGATATATTCAAATCCATAAAATCTTGTCACCTAGAGAAATCTTAGAGAATTTCATATCTCTTCTTTTGAGGTAACCCTTATTTATAAATATTTCCTTTTGTTTTCCATCAAAGTATTGAATTCGTAAATATGAATGATATATCTGAAGAATCTCTTTATACTTTAAAATATATACCAAAATATTTGATAGATATTCAAAATTCTCCTTTAGAATTTAGCCCATAAGTCAGCTCTTCTCATCAACCCTTTTTGAAAATTCTTGTCCCTCCTCTATCTTTTGAAGCCTGTAACATCATTTTACAAAATATCATGGTTGGATTAGGTGGAGGAATACCTGGGGGAAATCAACCTCCCCCACCACATATAGATCCTTGAGTCACTTCCATATTTCCCCCATTGAATCTGCCCCAAATTACCCATGAACTCCCTAATAATTACATGAAATATCTGTTGACATTTGATGGAGATAAAACCCTCTCAACTGAAGAGAACATGAGTGCTTTCTGAGTCTTTACAGATGACTAATTTTTAGAGAACTTCGATGTCTTCATGAGGCTCTTTTTCCAAACTTTGGGGGGAGATGTTAGAAAATGGTTCATAGAGTTACTTGTTTCTTCAATTGATAGTTGGTCGGCTATAGAAGCTGCCTCTATGAGACAGTGGGATGAGAAATGGATATCCTATACTAATTGATTGAATTTATCTCACTCAAGAAAAGATCCAATGAAATTGTTGATGACTTTAATAGGAGGTTTAATAAGCTCTATAACAAGATCCCTACAGATATAAATCTATCCCAACCAATATATAAAGTGACATACGCTGGGGCATTTGATGTTGATTTCTCCATGAATTTGAGAGAAAAAAGGTCCATGAACCTGTTATTAATGCAAGAGGATGAAATAGACATAGAAGGAAACATGATTTCATTAGGAAAGATTAAGCAAAAATAGGATCATGCGTAAAATAAAAAGGTTAGGGGAGACTGTGGTACTTCTGACCCAAGTAGAGAACCCCAAGAAGAAAAGATGGATGAGATGTCAAGACCGATCAGGAATGTGACAAAAAAAATGTCCAAATTTGAAATAGAGCATAGAAATACAAATAGTGCCCCCCAAGAGGGAGGCATAATAAATCCTAACCCTAATAAATTTACAATACCTCCTAATCCACAACTCATGAGAAGGGAGAGAAGAAATGAAGAACAACCCATTCGTCCCCCTGTAAAAACCAACAATGATAAAAAAATTATCGAAGAAGTAGTGGATGAGGGCTATGATGAATACATAGAATAAATCCACCTACTTTAAGATGAGAATGACACCATACATCTAACCCAAAATTATTATGATGAGTGTCTAAATACTAATAAATTGGTGCTTGATTCTTAGCACATCAAAGGACCTTTATCCCTAGTTCGGTACAGATTTTTTGTTGATGCACTATAGGCTGATATGCATAAGAAGTATGACCTCAATCCTCGACAGAAAGAAGTTGTTTTAGATAGTCAACCTGAGGCTAATAAATATGGTCCAAAGCTGTCTAAAGATAAAGTTAAATAGGTGCTAGAAATCCCTAAGATAGATGAAGTTCTAAAGCATGTAAAAAAGGAAAAAGAAAATAAAGAATTTGAGGAATTAGTTTCACCTTTCAATATTGAATGTGAGTTGTCCAAGATCAAGATTCCTATGCCTTTGGTGGAACTAGATAAAAACCCTTCATACCATAACATATTTAGAAAATGATGTAGGGGAAGGGATCAACAAATCCTCATGATACTTTGAATGTACAAGATGAGTCCCCTACCATAGTTTTTGGTCCTTGTATTGATGAAAAAGAAGAATTTGTGGCAACCTTCTATGTGACCTTCAATATTCATGATAAGATTATGCACAATTGTATACTCGATTCTAGAGAATCACACAATCTTATGCCTAAATTAGTCATGGAGAAGTTGGGGTTGGAAATAACAAGGCCATATCATGACCTTTATTCGTTTGATGCCAGGAAAGTGAAGTGTTATGGGTTGATTAAAGACATGGTTGTTACCCTGGACTAGCTGCTTGTTAAAAGCATTATGATGGACATGGTGGTGGATGATGTACCCACTAATTATGGCATGCTACTATCCATAACATGAGCACGAAAATTGGGATGGATATGAATTATGCCACTATACCATTTTTTGGAGGGGAGATCAGAAGGGTGTACCGAGAGACAAAGTTTTCTTATGTGGTCAGTGATCAGAAAAATCCTGTGAATCATCCCATATATGATGTTGATGAAGATCCGGGCTATTGTATCCTATATGTAAATGAAGAATATGATGAAACCCAAATTTCGACAGATCCTCTTGTAATCCCTGTGGAAGAAGTGGATGGTATATATGTAATTTTTTTTTTGATGGTGCATGCTCAAAAGAAAGAGTTGGGGATGGCATAGTGATTGTCTCCCCTACCAAAAAAGAAGTTCATTTTTTCCTACAAAATTGAGTTCGAGGACACAAATAACGTGGATAAATATGAAGCCTTGATCTTAGGCCCGAAGGCAACAAGAAAGATGCAAATTACCAAGCTGGTGGTATTTGGAGATTCAGAACTAGTTTTGGAGCAAGTAAAAGTTTCCCATCAAACAAGGCATCCAAGAATGAGGGCTTATATAAATAAGGTATGGGATATGATTGATAATTTTTATGTAGCTTTCAATATTTTTGTTGTTTTGAGAGAGTTTAATCATCTAGTTGATTCCTTAGTAGTAGCTACCTGTACCTTTAAAGTACGAGCCACCCATCAAATTAAATATGAGATCAAAATGATATACAGACCTTCCATTCTTGATAATTATCAAATAATGGAATTTTTTTGAAGATGATCAATAGATAAAAAAATTCATGGAAGTGATAAATGAGTTTGCAAATACTCATATTTATTCATATAGTGAAGAAGACACCAAACAAAAGATTGGCACGGAAGCTAAAGAGATTCTTGAATTTAGCAATTACATGGTTGAGCATAAAGTCTTGCAACTCAAGAATAACTTCATTCTCAAATGACTGGTTCCTTTATAACAATTTTTGTATAGAAATGATGTACCTATTAAGCCATTTGTCCTCCCAAAAGATGATAGCATTGAGGAATATAATGTTGGGACTGAAAAATATCCTAAATATATTAAGTTGTCCAAAAATATTCTTGTTTATCATAGGGCAGAGTATTTGTAGTTGATCATAGAGTAAATGGATTGTTTTTCATGGATATATGAGGACCTAAAGACTTATGATACCAGTTTCATCTAACATAGGATACCTCTCAAACCTTGTACTAAGCCTTTCAAGAAGAAGCTCAGGCAATTAAATCCTCTTATTTTTCCTACCATTCATAAAGAGGTGAGGAAATTATTATATGCCCATATTATGATTCCCTTAAGGTACTCAAAATGGGTTGCTAATTTAGTTCTAGTGAGAAAGAAGAGTGGAAAAATAAGGCTATGTGTAGATTTCAGGAACCTGAATAAATTCTCCTTAAAAGATAACTACTCCCTGCCCAATATGGATCATATACTACATAAAGTAGTAGGGGAAAATATGATATCCATGATGGATGTTTTTTCATGATACAACCAAGTGGCCATGCACCTAGATGATAGAGAGAAGACAACCTTCAAAACAACATGGGGAACTTTCATGTATGACTAAAGTCCGTTTGGTATGATAAATGCAGGAGCAAATTTTCATAGAGCAATGGACATTTATTTTGTGGGTGAGAGAGACGATTTGTTTGTCATATACCTTGATGACATAACTATTTTATCCAAGAAAGATGAAGATCACATCAAACATTTAAGGAAATTTTTTTTGAAGTGTAGGAAGTTTTGGTTGTCCTTGAATCATAAAAAGTCTTGTTTTAGTATGGAAGAAGGAAATATTTTTGGACACATAGTATTTAAATAGGGGGTGAATATTGATCCGGAAAGGGTGGAGGCAATGAAACAAATTTCTCAGCTTAGGAACAAGAAAGAGGTACAATATTTACTAGGTAAAATAGGCTTTATGAGGAGGTTTGTCCCAAATTTCGTTGAAATGGTGAACCATATTACCAATTTCATGTTAAAAAAAATACTATGAAGTCAAGTGGACAATTGAAGCTAAAGAATCCTTTCAGTAGATCAAAGTGGCCTTGAGAAAAGTTGTAGTTCTTATTAACCCAAATTATGATAAAGAGTTCGTCATTTTTTCTTTCACTTCAGTTCATACTATAGCTATCTGAGAATGCAAACTTTCATAGTTAGAAGACATAATGTAGATATTGTTTCTAGATAAACACTATGTGCTTGGTTTTCGAAATGTCTAATGTTTCGAGTGGACACTCCACCCATCATCAGGGACAATAACAAGCTCAAGAGTGAGAAACAAGTGTCGTGATATTATATTTTAATATTAGGTTAGAAGGATGACCATTGAGTAGGGAAAGGAAATTAAATAACGGATTCAAGCTAGTTTTTAAGTTTAAATATAATTAATTGACCAAGTCAAAATTAAAGATAATGAATTATGGGAGAAAATACATAAATGTATAGCTCAAATTAGTCGTTAAGAATGAAGAGTATCTAATGGGTTGGAGATAGTTAAATAAAAAATACAGTTTTTTTCATGAAGTAGACAAAATAAGGAGGAAAAAATAAATAAAAATGAGAATCAACTAATAATGATAATATTAAAATAATACAATAATATAATAAAATTAGATAAAGTCTAGAAAGATGATAAAAATGGAAATAGAGAAGATTCAAGAATTAATAAAGGAGGTAAGTTAATATAAACATAATATGATGAGTGAGATTGTTGTGGGTGGGATTTTCGGTTTGGATCGGAAAAGCCACAGTGTAGTCAATAAGTTGTCGACGTTTTAGATCCAGATCAGGATCCATCTTCAGGACAAAGAGCCTGGGTTTTAAGAGAAAGAGAAAAGTTGGTATAAATACTGGAATTATCTTAGTGTCGGCTAAGAGGAATCTGGATCCGAAACGTCGACAACCTATTGACTACACTGTGGCTTTTCCAATCCAAACCGATAAACATAATATTTCGAGAGATAATATCGATCAAATAAATTGAATATATCAAAATAATGGAGGCAAAATAGTTGTTAATATTGGTAAGAATTAATTGACCTAGACACAATTAAGGGTGAAGAATTAATTATTGGATAAAATACATAAGTAAAGAGATCAAATTAGTTGGAATGGTTTTCAAGGGTTGGAGATGATTAGAACAAAATAGAGACAATATAAAAATATTCTTGGGATATGGAGTGGACCAAATAAGGAAGAATAGGAAAAAGGTGAAGAGGACCAAATAATAATGATAATAAAATAATCTAATAAAATTGGATATTGTTTAGGAAGAGGATAATAAATCGAGAGGAGAATATTCAAGAATTATTGAAGGAGGTAAGCTAAACTAGTAGAAAACTTGGAGATGATAACAACTAAATAAATTGAAAATGACACAAAAACTGAAGAGAAGAGGGGGGAGGAAACCAAGAGAATGGGAGGAAACACGAGAAATGAAGAAACAAAGAGTCGAGGAAAGAGTCCAAATAAGAAAGGAAGAAATCATAATTCCATAAAGGAAGCCTAATGATTGAGACAATGAATGGTGGGTTTCCAAGACTGGCTAAGTTTGTAGCCATCTTTGTGATTGAAATTATTAGGATGTTTTTCAATTTCAAGAGCTTCCCGAATGAGCCGTTTGGAGTAGTAAGGGGATGAGGCTAAAATTTTAGTTTGGTCAAAGAAAATGAGGTGCTTGGATTTAGAGGAATGTTCAGCGACAACTGATTTGGAGATTCAATTGTGGGTTGTATCAGCTATATGTTCTTTGAGATGAGATTTGAAGGATCAACTTCTTTTCCCTATGTAATATTTTCCACAAGAGAAAGGGATTTGGTAAACTCTTGGGCCTAACGTCGGGTATAATTTGTCTTTAGCAGTTAGAAAGAGTTGTTTAAGAGTTTTTTATGGTTTAAATGCATTTTTGATATTCTTTTTAGATAGGATTTTGGAGATCATATTGGTGGTTCCTTGGATATAGGGCAGGGTAATTAGAGCATGAGGAGGAAGGGAGGGGGAGGAGGGTAAATTTGGCTTAGGTTTGCTAGCATAGAGAAAATATTTGTTGATCTTTTCCAGCTAATTTGATCTCTTTACTTATGTATTTTCTCCAATAATTAATTCTTCACCCTTAATTTTGTCTAGGTTAATTAATTCTTACTAATATTAACAACGTTTTTTCCTCCGTTATTTTGATATATTCAATTTATTCAATCGATATCATCTATGGAAATCTTATTTTTATATTAACATACCTCCTTTATTAATTCTTAAATCTTTTCTATTTCCATTTTTATCCTCTTTCTAGACTTTATATAATTTTATTTTATTATTATATTATTTTAATATTATCATTATTAGTTGATTCTTGTTTTTGTTTATTTTTTCCTTCTTAGTTTGTCTACTTCATGAATAAATTTTTATTTTTTGTTTAACTATCTCCAACCCATTAAATACTCTTCATTCTTAATGGATAATTTGAGCTATTTATTTATTTATTTTCTCCCATAATTCATTATCTTTAATTTTGGCTTGGTCAATAAATTTTGTTTAAAGTTAAAAACTAGTTTAACTCTGTTATTTAATTTCCTTTCCCTACTCAACGATCACCCTTCTAACCCAATATTTAAATATAATATATCGACACTTGTTTCTCACCCTTGAGCTTGTTACTATCCCTGATGATGGGTGGAGTGTCCACTCGAAGTGTTGGACGTTTCAAAAACCAAGCACATAGTGTTTATCCAAAAAAAATATCTACATAATACTATAGTTGTTGTGTTGTTGTAGAAGAATGAGGAAAAAATAGTAGCCCATAGGATTTTTCAACAAAGCTCTAAGACATGCTGAGATGAATTATAGTAGCATGGAATAACAGGCTTATGCATTAGTCAAAGCATTAAAGGATTTCAAATATTATATATTGCACTCTAAGATGTTAGATTATGTACCTACCAATACTATAAAGGACGCCCTCACATACCCTTACAGTGAGGTCAAAAGAGGTAAATGGATTGCTAAGATTCAAGAGTATGACATGGATATCATGCCCACAAAGATAGTAAAAGGACAAGGACTAGCCAAACTATTGGTTGAATCTAACTGTAGATTTTTGGACTTGAATGGATTATCAACCAATGTCATAGTAGTAGAGTCCGAAGAGGATGAAACATAAGAACCATTCTTAGAGGCAAGTGCTAAATTTTCTTAGTCTGATTGGTATAAAGACATCATATTTTACTTTCAAAAATTTTTAGTTGATCACCATCATGGGAAAAAGCCATAGCTAGGTCTATTAAGCTTAAGGCTATAAAGTATTTCATCTTGGGAGAAAATTTGTTTTGGAAAGACCCGAGGGGAATCCTACTAAATTTCCTCACTGAAGAAGAAACTGAGGGAATAATCATTGAGTTTCATAAGGGTGTGTGTGGGGGTCACCATGCTTGGATAGCCACTGTATACAAGATCCTTAGAGTTGGGTATTACTGGCCCTCTTTATTTTCTTATGTAAATTTCTTGGTTCAGGCATGTGTAGAGTGTTAAATGTTTGCGGGAAAGAATAAGTTGTTTCCCCTCCCAATAAAACTAATCAAAGTTGAGACACATTTTCAGTAGTGGGGATTAGACTTCATTAACGAGCTTAATCCAAATTTAAGTGGACAACACAAATGGATTTTGAAAGCCATGTATTATTTCATAAAATGGGTAGAGGCCATACCTACAAGGGAAGCCACTGATACAGTCATCATAAAGTTCCTAGAAGAAAATATCTTGGCCATATTTGGATGCCTGAGAAAGATCATTATTGATAATTCTCAGGCATTAAAATTTTTCAATTTGTGTAAGTTTTGTTAGGACTATAACATAGAGTTGGGACACTCTATTTCTTACTATCCATAGGGAAATGGTTTGGCTGAATCCTCCAATAAGAATCTTATCAAAATTATTAAGAAAATTTTATCTCAAAACAAGAAGGCATGGGATTCCCACCTGAAATATGTTGTCTAGGAAGACATAGTTAACATCAAGAGGGCCATTGTAACTTCCCCTTTTTAGTTGGCGTATGGGTTGGAAGCCATTTTCCCCATTCAAGTCAACCTCCCTGTGATGAAATTACTACAAGATGAGAAGACATAAACATATGGCATGCAGATAATAATTAATCAGTTGTTTAAAGTCCAACAGGTAAGAGAACAAGTTCAGATAAAGTCCCAATATCATCAAGCAAAAATAAAATAAATATTTGATAAAAGGACCAAAGAAATAAGATTCATGGCAAGGGACTTGGTCCTGAAATGGGATGCCCGAAGGGTGCAACATTTAAGGAGGTGTTCGGATCTTGAGAGATCAATGACTTAGATTGTGTCATGTGCCCAACTTGTTAAATCATGGGTCGTTGAAGTTCCCCTTGCAACTAGACTCTAGAATGCTATCATGGGAGAATTGTCGATGAAAGAACTTGATTTGATAGACGCCATCAGCCATGCCCCTAAAAATATCAATGGTCTAGATATGATCTTGAATGTTAAAGTCTCTCGACCAAGGATCATGTCAGGATACTAGCAAGATATTTTCAAAGCCAATAAGAGAATGCCATGTGGATATGTGAACCCCACCATATGCATAGGTACAAATTCAAATCTGGAGGACACATTTCCTTCTCCCGTGCCATGTCAATATCACTGTGGGCCAATAGAAAGTCACCACATGTCTAAGCTGGCGTAAAAATGAAGATTTTTTCCTTAGCCATGTTTTGTGTTCGAGGTCGGGCAAGATCATTGAATCTCATGCATTCCTAGTTCTTCTGATGGATCAACGATCATCGTAGTTAATGATTTAGAGTCCCTTTTGAGCCTGATCCTTCAACACTCCAAATGGGAAGCTTTGATCAATGGTCCATATCTAATCCTATATGTTGCGCCAGATCGATGGATCTGATTGCGTTGGAAAAACAATAACGATGAAGATCAATAGGAAGCTCATTGTCGGTAAAATGAAAAGCAAAGATCCTGACACAAGTTGTCAAAGTACCGACAACGACATCATCATCAATGAAATGTAGAAGATATGCCAGATAGGCATGCAAATGGGGTACTTCCAGAACAAATATGTTTCCACATGGACATGTGGAACCTGCTGCATGCATACATAAAAATCTCAATTTAGGGTGACACGTGTCATGCACCTCTACCACATCAATAGTAGAATAGGCCAGAAAAAATATTCCTCATGTCCTGGTGAAATCAACATGCCAATTTTGTGCCATATACTGATTCTGGGTCCTTGGTCAATCTAGATCGATGAACCTCATGTGTTGTTCAACCTCCCTTTGCAGTTATAGATCAACGACTGAGATTCGAGCTCAAAGTCCCCTCATCGAAGCCATGTTGGAAGCTAGACCTTGATCACTCAGAATAGGAACCTTTGATGGATGGTACATATTTGATTAAGTTCACCCCCAATCAACGGTCAAGATCTGATCTCATATATCATAGTATAACAATAGGAGGTCATGTTATTCTGTCAATAGGGAACTATTAGAGAAAATCCAGATCTGCTAAATGGACATGTGGAACCCACAAGATACATAGGTAAACGTATCGAAACTAGGTGACGCGTGTCCAACCTATCTGCCACATCATCTCTAGTGTAGAACAATGAGAAGGTGCCATGTTTCAAGGCTAGTGTTAGCACGATATACTTTCCTTAGTCAAATTTTCACCTATGATCGAGATAGATTAACGACTCCTAGTCCATCTCCAACACCTCGATTAATAGTCACGGTGAAGTCTTAGAGTCCTATTTTCAAAGTCCTATTGAAGCCCAGAGTTTGAACGCTCTGATGGGTGTGACTCCGATCAGCAGTACAGACATGAGTAGGCTGATATGATGGTTGTTGTGTGTTCCACCTTGACAATCCTTGATCACTCTGATTGGCATGATTATGATCAATGGTTGTGATCACCCAAAAATGATTTATCTTACGAATGTTGAGTCATGTGGTCCTCACAGTTTTGATTTCAGGTTTTAAGGTAACCAATTCATCGAGCCACCAATAAACGACTGAGATTACTTGCTAAGACTAATCCGACGATGGCTAAGTTTCGTGGTTTCTACGAATTCGATTTCGAGCATCCAACCACCAGAAAAAATGATTATAGGTGTTCTAAGGGAAAAAATGAAATAGGTTTCTTGTCTCGATGGTTTCCATTGGTTCCATGATCTTCTCATAACATAATTCCATCACTTAGTGGGAGTTTTTTATGATTTTACCACAGAGAAACCATCCAAGAATCAAGAATAAGGAAACGGTTTTAAGAAGATGGAAGTGGTTTCAAGGTCGACACTTTGAGGAATTGAATATTTTATTATGACCATAGTTGTTTGACCAAAAACCTTGAGCACAGTTAGTTAATAAATGTAGTAGGAAAATAAAGATTCATCCCCTCCGTTTAAGTTTCGGTCTGTAATTCCTTCCTTACCTCCCATTTTTTCTTTCTTGTATCGGATTTGATTTATAAAATCTTAGACAACATGCCATAATGCATGTTCAATATTACTATATGATGTTTGGTAATGACACAAAAGTGATTTCCTCTGAATGTATGGCCATTTCTTGTCATTTTCTTTATGCATTTGAATGATATGCAAAGGGTACCTCCTTGAATTTGAGTGTATGAAGATGTTAACTATTTGAAACATTTTTTTATTGATATGTATTACATGTTAGAGCTATTGAATTCTTAATTGCTCATCACGTTATTATATTTCCATAAGCTACATGATTCCTTCCTAGTAGTACCTTGTATGTTTATCTTGTTTTTCTTCCAATTCATCACTTCCTTCTCCTTTTAAATCTTGATTGTTTGAAACACTCATAGACATATGCCTCTAATAGTTGAGAGAGTTTTTCATATGAGTTGAGACTATTTAAGGTCCTATAATTTTAGAAGAGGAAGAGAGAGAGAGGGAAAAACTTACCAAATATTGCATAAATATCTTACTGCAAATCTGGCCTTAAGATTCATCCTGAGTCTTGGCCCCTGGGGTGCCTCGACATTGTTGTTATTGGAAAAATTGATAAGTGTGGACACAAAAAAATATCCCTAGTTTCACCCCAAAACTAGAACAAAACAAGAAAAAATATAAAACTGCCCCTAAGTTTTAATCATCAAGCATACTAACTAACAAGAGATAAATGACATACATTTTAAATGTCGTTTTTCCTCACTAGTGTAATCCTCGCTCCATTTCAAGGCTTATGGGATGTTGAACGTGTGAAAATACATAAGCCAACAAAGTGAAAGAAACAATGTATACTTAACAAAACCTATGTATGTGATCACATAGTCATACAATAAAATGAGGACAATTTTATGGGAAAAAAAATATTGTTGTATTAGAAATATGAAAAGGAGGATGCCTTGATGTTGTAAGATCCCTTCCAACAATTCCTTGCTTCCCACACACTTTTTCTCCATGGATTATGAGACTGTAGATTTGAAAGTCACTCACAATCTATCTTGACGAAGCAAATCTCATAGCCAACATAGGCCCAAAAATTCCAAGCTACAAAACTCAAGAACTAGCCATTCCAAAAAACTCAAAAAGCTAACTTTTCCCATGAGAACTCCCCTCCTTTTATAAGATGAAAAGGATAGGGTGAGGAGGTTAGGATGATACCAAGAGATCAAGGATGTGAATTATATCCAAACCAATCGGAGGCCAACTCACCCTCAAAGCTTTTGTTCTAGAAGCATCGAGAAGATTCTCTTTTTCTTCGTACGGACAATCATCGTACCCTTAAGACTAAGAAAATTGTGACAACATCGCAGACCACTATGAGCAGCCTACGATGATCCTATATCGTCTCACCCTTAACAATAATCAAGGTACCACGATCCCTTTGTTTTCCAGCTACAACTAGAAGGAGGCTCCAACCCCCTAGTTTCTCAGGCTACAACCTGACACTAGTGCATTTGGGTCAAATTTCGACGACGCGTTCGACGTAATTGCCACTTTATATTGTCTGAAGAATGACAAACAATGAACCCCCTCAAACGTCATTTCACATGACGTCTCATTTTTGACGACATCGATTTCATCATCATTGAAACGTCTAGGACGTGGCAAGACTGACGTCTTGAATGTGGCAAGGGAGACGTCTAAGACGTGGCAAGATCGACATCTTGGACGTGGCAAGAGAGACATCTGGGACGTGGAAAGACCAACGTCTGGGACATGGTAGGATGTGGCAAGACCAACATCTTGGATGTGGCAAGAAAGACATATGGGATGTGGCAAGACTGACATATGGGACGTGGCAAGAGAGATGTCTAGGACGTGGCAAGAGCGATGTCTTGGAGGTGGCAAGAGAGACGGCTCAGAGGTGGCAAGAGAGATGGCTTGGAGGTGGCAAGAGTGGCATATTGGAGGTGGCAAGAGAGATGTTTGGGATGTGTAAAGAGCGACATTAAGAGGTATCAACTCTAACGTGGTTGCTATGGGAGCGAAACTCCAAGACGTCACAATAGCGACTATGTTGCAGGTATTTAAAAAAAAAATAGAATATCAATACTAAGAGGGTTGGTACATTAACCTTTGGAGATTCCATGCGAAGGAATCAAATGGATGAGGGGAAATTCTTTGTCATCCTATTTATTGTAACCTTTATTTGATGAGCTCAAAGGAATCACTTGTGTTTTTAACTTTATTTCCTTTTAACGTGTCTACAGGGAGAAGAACCAAATTGTTGATGGCCTCGAATCACATTTGTTCAATGGTTCATCCAGGCGAAGGAAGAGGGTGATTTGAATAAGTATCACCAACCTCCCTTTCATGAACAAGGGCATATTTTGTAGATTTATGGAAGTGATTTGTAATACTGTCTAATTTCTCTTTCAGATACTCATTTAATATGGCTGGTTATTAGGCATTGTTTTACAAAAGAGGAATAAACATGGCCCTGACAGATGTCCCTTGTGTAAAGTGAATGAGGAGAGAATTGTTGATATAATTATGATTTTTTCCTACTTAATGTAGATCTAGAAGTGGAGGCATTAATTGGGATTAAAATGGATTGAAGGGAAACACTATTTATGAAGGTCTGAAGCTTTGGTGTGAGAATTAAAATGTAAACAATGTTAAAATATTTCCTTTGATTCTGGCTTGGGCTATTTGTCTCACAAGGAATGCATGTCTTTTTTATGACAGATTCATTCCACTAACCCAATGTGCATCCCAGGGTCTAAGTATTCTCAGTAGTTTCAAATAACCAAATTTGGAAAAACCTGTTTGACAGATAGTTGTGGAGTATGTGGACAAGTCAAAGCCATGGACTTACTTCAATGAAACCTCCTCTCAAGGGGATCCAACACAGAGTTGTTGTGTTGGTGGTAGTATTTTTATGAAGGAGTCACATTATCTAAATTTTAGAGCGGGCATGGGTCAAGGTACAAATAATTATGAAAAGATAATGGACTTGAAACTACTCCTCACTCTAGCTGGTGATAAAGGAATCACATCCCTACAAATATTTGGAGATTCCATGCTTGTAATCAAATGGATGAGGAGGGTAAATTCTCTGTCATCCCATTTACTATAGCCTTTATTTGATGAGCTAAAAGGAATCACTTGTGTTTTTAACTTTATTTCCTTTCAACGTGTCTACAGGGAGAAGAACCAAATTGTTGATGGTCTCTCAAAGGCAGGGCTTCAAATGGCATTTGGTCAATGATTCATCCAGGCGAAGGAAGAGGGTGAAATATTTTTTTATCAAAGATCTCTCTTTTGAAGATGATTTTGTTCTTGACTTTGTAAGGTTGATCCTATAGTAATGGACATCATGGGTGAATTTTTTTTATTATCAAAGATCTCTCTTTTGAAGATGAAGGAAAGCAGAGAAACAATGACACTATTATGAAGACATTTCAATGGTTTTATTTTTATTTCATCTTGAAATACAAATATGTTTTTCTTTTTTCCGAGTAGAAAAAAAGGCCCACTCAGGCTGTATATTTATATATAAAAATGATTTATGTTAACTTTTGGAACAATCTTGGAACCATCCAGGAGTAGAAACCTGCCCCACAATATGAGAAGAGAAATCCGGTGAACCACCATTGGAACCGATCTGCATAGGTAGGGTGGGATCTCATATGTTGATAGCATATTAGGAACAACCACTGGAAAAAGTGGCATCCACTAAATATATGAGGAGGGCTTGTTTAGTTTCCAAGTTCAACCCAAGCACCAAAATCCGCTCATCCCATAGAGTAGCAAATAAAGATATGCTCGGCAGCCAACCGCCTTTGTAGTTGTGAACTGTAAGTCCGTCGGGACTCCGGATCTATAGACTCTAGAACCAAATAAACTCAATCCCCAATGAGCTATCAAATGGTAATTGTAACCAGTCTTCTATCTCAAGAGCCCTACACAATTCTTAGCAGGCATTGAACCTGTTGAACTGGTATTAGATACGTATACAAAACCCTCATCAGACATTTCCCTGTCGAATGATATGAAAAGGTTGAAGGTCAAGTAGAGAATGTCGGTGGACGAAGCTTCCCGCTTTCTTATCATCTCAGTAAGTCGATGAGTGGAAAAATGGGTAACATTGACAATAATATGTGGTAGGCTTTAATAGGATGTGGATAGACAATGAAAAAGCGAGAGAGAACTCCCCTAAAAGAACGCTTTCGGCGTAAAAATACAAGGCATGCAACAAACACAAACTGAAAACAAAAGCAAAATCAGGGAGTGCATTAAACACTTCATAATTTCAAAGTTTTAAGAATTTTTTGATTTTTCACTTGTAAAGAGACTGGGGAAGTAGCAGAATTTGATGTGCTCCTGCTCCTTGTTAAAATGAATAATAGACTAGGTCAATCTTAACTTCAAATCTATCAAATAGAAAAAAGGATCAAATCCTTCAAGGTGTAACCTTTTTTATGGTGCAAAGGTTTGCACGTCAAATATTTTTATGGTGCAAAAACTTGTGCAAAGGTTTGCAATTATATGACCAGATGAAAAACACATGTATATATGATGTATCTGTGATGCATCCAACGTTTCAATCAGAGCTTATACTCGACATTGAAAATGGTCACTTTAGTCTTGAACAACTAATGGTAAAATGGGTCCCTGTAGTATTTTATCCTGTGCAACACCTTTGATACAAGGGTGAAAACCCTTGAATAACTTTAACCACATGAATCCCTCCTCATGCATAATTATGGTCAGTGAATTGATTCTGGTATGGGTTGGGCCTCTACCTTTTCTTCAGGGCATACAGAGATGAACGGGTGGGCGCTTAGGGCCCCGATAGGCATGGTGATTTGAAAAGTGTCCACTATAAACAAAATCATGACCACGTGAACTGAAATAATCTAATATTCATAAGTGGATGGTGCAGACCTCCAAAGGGATGTCTAATAAGCATGGAGCCAGATTTGAACCCTCAATTTTTCCTTCACAAAATTAAAAAAAATAATAATCCAACAAATAGAGATTGTTATGAGCCCCACTGGACAGGGTAGACCTCCCAAGGGATGCCTAATAAGCATGGAGTCGGATTTGAGCCCTGATTTTTGCCATCTCAAAATCAAAATAAAAAATAATTCTCCAGTAAATAAAAATTCTTATGAACCCCCTTCCTCTTCGTCTATTGATGTTATCCAACTTACCATTCCCTTGATGATTTATTGATAATAACAAGCATCTTAAGTGTGTGGAAACAAATGGAGATGGGAAGACACTAATCGTGCATTGAGAAATCAATATGCTTAAGTGGCCTAACAGTAGTTAAAACCCATGATAATCATGATTCTTCCATTTTATCATCCCCATCTACATGCCCCTGCTAGTATGGGATATAAGGATAATTTCACGGTCATTTCAACTCAGTTTTTTGACTTTCTAGCCTTGGACTTTCATGTAATCCTTAGTGTTCAGTGTACCCAGCAGACCCAACCCACTAGTCCTTGTGCTCTGTGAACCTAGCCTAAGATTAGAACTAGTTGCCTCAGTCATTAGATGTAATCATGAGAATACCACCAAATCAATTTGTAAAACAACCGCCAAACCATATTTGACAACTTGAATAAACAACCCATTTGTACAAAGAAAGCACAAAGGGAAAACCACAAAATAAAGGTCAAATACGACAGAACTGTTGAGGATGAAGAGAATTTTAGAACAAATGCTAGAAAACACTCACAACAACAACTAACAATATCTGAAATGATAATCAATGTTGTCCCATTAATCTGAGGGTCAAGTTTACTGAGTTTAGTTCCAGATCAAATTTGAATTATTGAGTGGAAAAACCTTGTATCTTTCAAAAGCAACCTGAAATGGACTATGTAATCAAAATTACGTTGAAGTAATACTAAGAAAGGAATTAGATCTACTACAGAATATCACAATTCAATCATTTTGATCCCGAAGTTAAATATGCAAAAATACCTCTATTCAAGAATTATATGCATAGATTGTATAGACAAGACACTCAAATTAGCCTTTAAGGCACCCCTGTTCATCAATAATATTAGCATATAGAGAAACAATCATAATTAACACCTTTCACAACCCTGTACAATCTTCAACAATAGAAATAATGCAGTTATACTTTTTTTTTAAATTGTTGAGAATATACATAGTCAGAGATCAACAGGTTGTATCAAGAAACAAATGTAGCAAGGGTATTGATTAAAAGATGCAGTAAAACTCTTTGTTCTTAAAGTAGCGGCTAGAATCATTTCCTGACTCCCAAAATTGATAAAAATAATGCACCTGACATGAAAGTCTCCATCAGTACTGATGTATTGGATACATTTTAGTAAAAGCATGAGGATGAATCATACACTCGACCCCTAGGGTGAATGGATGCCCAACACTACCATAGTATGGAACTTTGTCCATGTAAGAGTCATAAACTCCTGGGTATCCTGAATTACCTTCTCCAAGGGCACCACCATGACCATGAGGTTCATGATCATTCTCATTGCATCCAACCATTGGGCCACCAGCACTATGTTGAAACTGACTTAGCTTGGCTTGTTGATACTACTGTTTCCGCACCTGTGCTTCTCGACGTAAAAATTCTTCTCGATATTTATCCTGTTGAGCTCGCATTGCTCTTAACTTCTCCTGGTATTGAAAATCAATTTCTTTGGTGCACTTCCAATAAAGAAAACATGCAGTTTGATCATTAAGCATCCATATGAACACAAATGAGAATGTATAAAACCATATCCCTTCATAATAGTATTTTGATACACATGAATATCAAATAAGATGTATGTGTTCAATGATGCTACATTATTTGAATCTCAAATATAAAATTCATGCATTTAGAAATACTACAAACTATCCATCAGGGTCATTTACTCCAACCTATCCATCATGGTTAGTTAGTTATACGAATTTACCATGATATCAAAGCATTAGAGAGATGTTATACAATTACAAAAATAATAAAAAATAAGATCAACAATATTTTTAAGGCATTCAAAGTTCAAACCAATCATGGTTATGGAAGTGACAGTAACAATACACAAAGGTTAAAACCATGTCAGGGTAACTTTCTCATCATCACTATTTACACTACAAATTGCTATCCTTAGTAGGATATGCAAAAAATTAGTTGCATTCTTAAACATAATGTATACCATAATAATGTACACTCATACCTAGCCATAATGATATATTTTTGACACTCAGGTATCTTCATCCATAGCAAAAAATAGTGATGGAAGTTTCAAGAACGAGAATATTTTTAGGGGGGTTGGGGTTTAAAAAATAATTTTCACTTCTCTAAAGCCTTGGCAGAAAAGATTTTATGGAGTCTTATCCAAGGTAAGGATCTGTGGTGTTTGGCTATAGTGCAGAAGTATAATATCCCTGGGACTGTAGAAGAGTGGATCAAAAATACTGTGAAGACTCAAGAGGTACTCATGGAAAACATTCCTAGCCTTTCCTGTCATTGGGAATTAGCTTGTGTGGAGAATTGAAAATGGTTCAAATATAAGATTGAGGGAAGACCCTTGGATGGGCTGCAATGATGACTATAGGCTGCCAATACACATGGTTTTGTTTTGGGGCGAAAGAGGCTTTTTAAATCTTGGTCAGATAGTAGATCATGAGATTTCTTCTATTTGGAGGCAGGGTGTCCGGTACAACCAATCATGCACCTATATTTCAAATAAAATAATATCATTCAAAGGCCCTGAAGATATTGATGTTGATAATGGTGTTGAAAGCATTCTCTCTAAGAGGTATAGGGATCCATACCCCTTATTAACCCAGGGTTGGAGCACCTATCTCAATCCAAACCTAGGACTCGACCCTCAACTATCGAAGATCACAAAATCTCAAAATATGATCCAACTATCCCTATAACCACTCAACAATAGGACAATAGAACCACGTCATCTATAGAGAGAAGTATGGAGATTAGGATGTGGTGAATGAGACAATTATCACCTACCTAGATGTGCTCATGCAAAAATAACTCCAGCTTGTCAATATATATCCCAAAAAGGTGGGCAAGAGGGGGGCACCCCTACTTCACCCCATTGGTGTTGATCACAGATAAGGTGGACAAGAGGGGGCACCCTGCGCCAACCCAATGGTGTCAATTCCAAATAAGGTGAGCAAGAGGGGGCACCCTAGCGTCACCCCACATGTGCTCCTAATGAAATCTGATATTGTGTGCATTGTGCAAATACAACCAAGGATGACCTCATAGAGGCATCAAATCAAAACAATGAGAATCTCTGGCATACCAATGTCTTTAAGCCTTTGGAAGAGGGCCTCCCTAGAAACCGAGTAAAAAGACTTAAAAAAGTCTACAAAGCAGTATAAGAATTTCAAAAGGTGGTGCCTCACCTCCCCAATCATGGATTGTAGGGTGAGGGTATGGCCCATAGTTTGATGGAAATATTTAGGTGAATATTCGAATTGACAAAAAAAATTCAAAAAAATAGCCAAATGGCGGCCCCTAAAATTTTCCATGCCCATTGATGTCTCAATAAACAAATTTGTTTAGCCTGATCAAATGAAAAGAGAGATCAATGAATTCATGAACCTATGTACATAACTTGAAAACTAGTTGATTCTAAGAAGTTCTTAAATGTTAACAGCTTGCAATCAATCACCTAACAATTGGAAATAAGAATTAGAGGCACCGAAATATGAAAATCATAATACATTGTGTACAATGATAGTAAAAGAAACATAATGTTATCAAAAAATAGTGAAATCTGAAATGAAAACATCCATGAAAGATGCATCATCACCTTTAGTGTCCTGCCTTAAAAAGGACATTAGCGCTTTTTGCACGACATCTCTCTCTAAGTTTTCCTCTAGAACCAAGAAAGGGCAACAGTTCATGATAGAAACTGAAAGAAGATATCTTGATGTGACATTCAGAACCAGAGCTTATACCTGCTAAAACAAGTTGTCCAAGAACATCAACAATCTTGGGGGACATGCTCTGGTGTGTCCTTGCACAGAATGGGAAGTCCATGAATTGCCTGCACTCTAATCTGTAGCCAAACAACTCCAACCAATGTTTATGTTTTGAAAAGCAACCATAATAAGATATAGGAACAAACTATCACAACATAACAAACAATTAATTAATTCAGTTTAGTAAAAAATAACAATATCCTTATCCCACTCCATTATAAGTTCAATCCACCAAAATAAAAGGGATGAATGGTTAGATATGGATATACTCTCTTCCACCTACTTAAAGAAAACTAAGAAAAATAGAACCCTTAGTTCAAGATGTTCTCAAACATGACATCAGAGGGCCACACACTCTACAAAATCAGGGACCTTGTAAGACTATGGAATGCCACAATCAAATGTCAAAGATTGCTAGATAAGTAGAATGGTGTAGATAAGTTGATAAAAAAAAACAATTTTATGCCATTGAAACAAACTGCTTGAATGTAAATGACAACATCAATGATGAGCCCAACAACAATCGCAACAACTATAGACACTCAATAAGACCAATCGGTGCAACTTTTACGGGTTTCCTACACCTAAAGGCTTTATTTTAAAAATGTTAATAAGGAACTCATGTTGTGATCTCTATGCATGTGCAATTGGTAATTTTCCTGCTAGAGAGCATCATTTTATTTGTGTCTTGAAGCATAATATTCGTTATATAGAATAAGACTATTCAAAAGATGGAAGGCCCAGAATGCAAAAATGACTTTTGCATTGAATTCAGAAAAAATAGGCAAGATGATTAAGAAGAGGTTATTGGATTATAAATTTATTTGTCTACATCAAACTTAAAAGAAACAGAAAAACATCCCATCTGGATAGGAAGTAAACAAAAGTAGCCATAATATATTTGCAAAAGAGAGGTCAAAATGCAGTATCATTTATGAATGATTCATGAACAACATGAACCCAATTACCTTGGAACTCACAAAACAGACACCCACATAACATTGGCTCAATTCTCACAAGCAATTAAGTGGGATAGCACACAACAACATCACCTAAGTAGCCCAAAAAAGACCTAGATGAAAATTCCATTTTATTAAGTAGAGGTCCCAGCTTCACAAACATGTGCAAAAAACTGACAGGTGTAGGTAACAGAAATACACAATTCTATAAGAATTGAAAGAACAATTCAATCTTAATACAGACCTGGAATTACAACCTATCAGGAAAATCTCATAGATTTGGTCAGACAAAATTCAGTCAATTAAAGAAATATGATTACCTGATCATTTTTCATTTTGACTTTACTATACGGTATATAAGGCTATCGATCCCTAAGTTAAATAAACATTAAATTGGCTGCCCAAAGAAAGGGTTACCAAAATTGATAAATTCTCAAATTTGGAATCTTTCAACATTTAGCTCATTTGATTGACTTGAAAAATTGTGAGAAGCTAGATGTCAGAGCTAGATCTCATGCACTTTCCCCACTTGCATGGCTAGGTAAGGGGAAGGCTATTTTGATGTAATAATGGCTTGGCGTGTACTCCTTTAGGAGTTGAAAAATGTATCACTTTCAGTACTATATGTATCAGGGGTTTTGCAAAAAAACAACATTGGATTGGCTTGTTTTTATAATGAACTAAAGTATGTTTTTCTTTTTTTCATCCAAATCAGAATCAGAATAGTTGTAAGTAATTTTTATTCCAAGCTGTATTTGTGTCAAAGTGAAGAACAATAATCCCATAAACATTATGGAAGAATTAACTCCTATCTGCCCTCATATTATTTGAGTTGAAGTTGTACTGCAAAAAACCATCAGCCAATTCCAGGATGCCCTAAATGTCAAACCTCAATCATGAATTTGGTGATCATGGACATGTACAACCCTAAAGCACATCCAATTAATAAGAGGCTGAGAAATCAACTCGAAAAACTGACATGTCTTTTGATTGTTTCGTTATGATCAGTAGTATATCCAGTGGAATATACAAGCTCAACAAAATGCCATTTTCTGCTTCTAAGACACTGAAACTGGGTGTCATAATAATGATATGATTATAAAAACATGTACCAGAACCCGTGATTTCAGAATGCAGTCACATGGGGGGAGGCTTCCAGTTGTCTCAATCCTTTTCTCAACTCTGGAGTAGAGATAAATCTGGATGGATATGTTCTGCAATGTTTCCTTGTTTTCTGATTCTTCTACCCAAAATTCAACATCAATATTAAGAACAACATGAGGAGAAAAAATTTGGAAGCCTTTCTTTCAAACTCTCTAGGCAATGAGAAGACAACACCAACACAAGCCTTTTGTCATGAGAGCAGTGATGTGAAGACCCAAAATCTATAGGCACACATTTATCACATCAAAATGTGTAAATGGACTTCCTCTTGAGACAAGAGATTCAAACTCCATAATTTTCAACACTGGGCCCCTCGTATGATCTTATTCTTATGTAATGGTCGCCTCCTAAATCCTCATCCCTTATCAGATTCCAAAAAATAGTAGATATATGATCAGTGATCACAGACTTGCCTCAAAAGCTAAAACAAGAGCAACAACCTTGACGCATAAGATATAACCAAAAACAATCAGAAGCTTGCTAAGCTCGATTATTCATATTTTTCATTTCATATGTACAAAGTAAACTTGGTATAGTAACTTGGTATGGTAAATCCATGGCATGTTTCGTCTTCATAGTCACGACTCATTAGTTCAATTCCCAAGGACTCTCAATGGTACCTGCAGGGTTGGGCCTTTACCACCATGATCCAAACCATCTTCATCTAGGTTAAATTTGTAAGCATTTGTTACTTGAAGAAGAGGAAGACTGACTCACCCCCAACTCATCTTCTTCACATAGATTGAAATGTGCATTGATGGCTTCGGCTGAGAGACTTGGGAAATACTTGAAGACGCATGGAATAAGTTGTGCCACCAACTGCTTTTCTTTGCTACTTCCCTTTGCTGTTGTTATTATCCCAAGGTAATTGCTCTCATGCTGCATAAAATAAACCAAAACAAATTTTAATCTAGTCAAATCTCAGGGAATATAAGAAAAATGGATTATGCTACCATATCATAAATATCGTTGCTAGAAAACAGGGCTAATGCCTAAGCAAGACAAATGATACAATAATTTCAACATAATGATTTTTGTTCTGCAATGCTATTAAATTCCAACTTAATTACTTTTCTTCTTCCATGCAATAAATCCCAACATAATTTAGTTTTCTTTTGAAATGCTATTAAACCAACACATGAGTTAATGGGGTTGTAGTTCATGGTGAAGATAGTGACATGCCAAGACACACCAAGGTGCATTGAAATAAGAAGTTGGGATCATGTGCAAGTCCCCATATAAGGATAATTTCATGGTCATTTCAACTTAGGTTTTTTGAATTTCTAGCCTTGGAATTTCATGTAATCCTTAGTGTTCAGTGTACCCAGCAGACCCAACCCACTAGTTTGTGTGCTTTATTCTTATTGTTTTCTTTTGTTTCTAAAATTATTGTTGGTATCCTTCTTCAACTGCTTTCTTTGGATAATTTATTACAAAATGTTCATAGATGTGCCAAGCCAAATAGACACCTTAAGAAAAATTTAACAATGATATTCTACAATATGATATATTAATAAAGCTATAACATATGGACAACATTTATTGGAAAGAAAAATCAACTTGTATTTCTTACTTTTGGAAAAAGATTCTCACCCTAGAATGCTAATATTTCATATTATTCAAGTTAAAGTATAAGACCTATACAAAGGAACATAATCCAATCATTAGGAGAAAAGAAACTTATTTCTAAGTCTTTCAAATTCAATGATGAGGAATATATTTCACAAATGCAACCTACTTGTCTATCATACTTTATAATGGTTTTGAGTTCCTTGAAACTTACATCAGTCTACTGTCGACATCAAAACTAAAAGTTGTTCTTCCACATGATTTCTTGCAAAAAAAAAAAAAATTCCTACCAATATGCAATGTTGCATCTCCAACACTCTAGAATATACACTTGACATCTAAAATTGCACAAATACCATATTAATTGGATGACATGGCTACTATGCATTTCTAGGGTGTATAGAACAATTTCAACAAAAACGTCCAACAGTGGGAAACCTTCGAGTGCACTTGATGTTTTATTAACTTGAAATTATAATTCAATTAAATCAAATCTTTATTCTGAAATTATATAAAAATTAGTATAAACCTGACTCACAATGACGTTCCAAAGTTGGGATTCCTCAATGTTTGGCATTAGTCAACCTGTCATTTGTTCCCTTCATTCAGAAGTTCAAATTGGTTTCCTGATAAAAAAAGATCAATTGCATCCCTCCTTTTGATTTCCTGATCGAAAAAGATCGATTGCATCCCTCCTTTTGATTTCCTAATAAAAAAAGATCAATTCCATCCCTCCTTTTGAGCAATTCAATAATGATAAAGGATAGAGAATTACTTCACTTTTAGAACTTTACCATATAAAGAGTAGAATTATGAAAAATTAAATTTTTTAAAATATAAGTACATTTTGTAATGTTGTTTCTCACCCATGCTTTTGTTCTCTTTTTGAAAATGGTGTTCCTGGCATTTTCCCCCGGGGAAATTTTGACAATTTGCCAAACTGGTGCAGCTATATAAACAACCAAAAATGTTAAAAATAAGTACTATAAAAGAGAGTGTCTTATGCTACATGTAAAAGATCAGAACCGTCTTTTCAACAAACAAGCTTAACATACCAAGTTCTAATGCATCTCTTGATGATCCGTTGATGCTACCAAAGTAAGAAAGAATCCTGTATGATCTACTTCATGCTTTGCTAGATCCATGCTGCCATGGATTAAACAAACACCAAGTAAGCTTCCCCAGACCAAAGCACTGGCTTAAATGGCATTTCATTGATAAATTTCAATGCTTCATGAAGGAGGCTAGCCCAACTGAGAAGGGAAACCATGCAATTGTAGTGCTCCTCTTTACTTCTTCCTTTGCATTATACGGGAATCCTGCTCGGTCAAGGAGGTCAATCATACAACAATTATGTTCTCGTCTTGGTGTAATCTGATAATCTTGATCCATGCACTCAAAGTATTGATGCCCTTCAGAAGCAAAACTTACATGGTTGCACACAAATAGAACAACAACGACTGTGATACGGGTTGGTTGCAAACTATCCTAGCTTTGTTTTGCCATGAAATCTACATGCACCAAGGAAAGTTTCGCAAAAATCAAAATCAGGTTTACATAATTTTGCAAATGTTGCAGTGAAATGATATTGTGAAATGAGATAATACAGATCCTCCTCTAACCTGATCATGAAGGAAGGGTTTACACGACCCATGTAACATCCCGCTCTGGCGCACTTACCAAACTTATTCTTTGAGGACACTTGCTCGCAAGTGATCTGGATTTTTATGATGATAAAATTTTTTCCTTCCTTATGATGCGTTAGTTATATGACAGGATGTTTTTACTACATTGATGAAGACAGGTGCTGCTGACTTAGTTTCATTGAGTGTGCAGGTTTTCGGACCTTGAGGATGCAGAGGCATCGGTGGAACTTCCTTGGACTCCAGATTGAGTCAGGGAGTGGGCTATTTGAGTTGTTCATTTACGATGATAATTGTTTCGTTTTGATGATATGCTATTGATTTATGATATGTTGTTGACATGATCTGACATGATGGTTGATGATGCAAGCTGATGATAGCTTGCCGACCAGACTCACATATGGAGTAAAGGGGCCACACACGAGTTCCAGAGAGATTGAGGGAGAGGTGTGGACAGCAGCCCTGCCACAACCTACTAGCACTCCCGGCGTGGCTCGAACTGTAGGTTAACGATTACCTAGTTTGAGAGGATCCACGATGCCGTGAGGGCAGACTGCGATAGTCGCTCACGATGATTCTAAGGGGCGCGCAATAAGGCGGGGGCCTTATTCCTTAGAGCCCTTAGTCTCCCACAAGTTCACCTGG
>ML793259.1:203956-218010 GCA_009831015.1 Picea engelmannii
TTTTCGGTGTTGCCTCTTCAGACGAATCTACGTGAGAAGATTCTCACTTTATTTTTGCACCTATTATTGGAGTGGTTGTCGTAACGAGGCGTTTCGTTACAACCCACTACTGCTACATGTGACCCTTAAATCTGCTGGGAAATCATGTATCCTTTCGAGTAGTGATCTGGGCGTTTCCTCAACTATGTAATCTGCATTATATCTCTCCTTTGATAGAGTGTTTTCCTCTAATATGACCACTATATCTTCTTGTTTTGCAGGTTATTAAGTTAATCAGACCTTAAATCTTGTCAATACTATCAACATAAGCATAAATAATAGCCCAAGAAGTATATCATATGCCCTTAGCTATACATATTTTAGATCAACCCTTGAGTTGTGTATTCCATATCATGCTACACAATTTCCCTAGGCCTAGAATTACACTTCAAAGAACTCTGCAAATTGTGAATTTCAACAGGACTTCAAGGACTGAACAGTGCTACGAATTGTTGGTGTGCTGAGGAGGCATCAAATGCATCTTGAATCAACATATAAATACTTATTATTTGAAAGATGAAGAGAGGTCATCCCTAACCTTTTTATTTTATTGGAAAAGGTTGGCCCCAGGAAATCATTCAAGTACAGGTCGGCCCCATAAAATTCCATTTATACCATGGTTTTGACATAAAAAATATCCCTGCTCTATGTGCTAGTACTCTTCGAACTTGGACCATTAGATATAATATTATGTTCTACATAGGCAGAAAAATGATCATTATTAAAGAAGATCTATCTACTGGTCAGACTCCAGAAAACCTTCACATCTAAAGTCATACATGGAAACAAGAATAGAAGGCCTCTTTGCAACAGTCGTATGTTAAATATGGCCATGAATGTCCATATGTTGTACCATGCTGCAGTTTGAGGTTTGAATAAATGTCATGATTTTTGTTTTTTTTAGACAGAATTAGGCACCCATTTTTTAACTGGAAATGAGACAACTTGCTCCCAAACATCCTGTTTTTCCTCTATTTGAAAAATCCATATCACCCTCAACATAATCCCATTTTTTTCTGGCAAATTAAGATCCACCACTTGTTCATATTTAACTCTCATAGTATGTTAATAAAGGCCTCAACCTCCTTCAGATGCCCATCATGGCCAAGAAGGTCAACCATGTAGGCATAGTGCTCGACACAAGGTTTAATGCAGTAATCCCTACTCATAGAGAAGAAGTAGTAATAGCCATCATCTACTATGCCTGAATGCATAGAGAACTCCAATGAAGGTAATGTGGTCAAGTTTCACACACATATTTTGCATATGCTTAAAAATATAGAAAACCTCTTTGTCAAACCTATGCTCTTCATATAATCGTATCCATCTTTAATGATGTTGGTATTGATACACACATGCACCATCCAAATCTCCATTTCTGATTGTATCAAAAATTGGAAGAGGTCCTACTCCAAGAACATAAGAGCATCCCATGTAGTCCTCTAAAGCTATTTCCTTTTTAAATTCTCCTATGTCATCTACCATGGGTCCCTCAAATACAACAATGAGTGAATTTTGAAGTAACAATGATGGGGTTAAGGAAAGATGTTGAATTTCTTGGCACATACAGAAGTTGGCATCGCTCATGTCTATGAAATGTCAATAAAGCAATGAAGGGGACGTTGTCTATTCCAGCTTGTTTTTTTCAAAGTACATGCTCAAATGTTTTTAGCATCTCCCTGAGATAAGAACACATAATTCACTCACATTGTATGCTTTATCATAACAAATATACGAAGGAAATTTGAAAATAAATTTTTGATGAGGTGCTTTCACTTATCTTCAATTTGACAATTTTTCATTCCAATAAATTGGTAACCAATGCATTGATGCTATCTTCATCGATTTGTTGAACTAAAATCATTTGATGCAATGAACCTGCCCTTATTTCCATTCTCTACCAATAAGAAGATCATCTTGCAAATAAGGGGAAAAAATGTTTCAAATGCAAAGGTATGCTGGATGTTAGAAGTATTTTAAAAAATATCTTCCCTTCTTTAGAACAACGATCTTTGGAGGATAGGGGAAGGTGTTATAGTCAGGGCTAGGGTACCTATATGACAACCAGTTGGCCTAAAATCAACAAAGTCACGGCATAAATAGTATGTTTGACAAACTGCATCCAAGTCATATTTCTTTAACGTTCTAAAAATTTTGGAGACCTATATATCTAACTTTAAAATATACCATTTTTGTAGCTTTCACATGTTGTTATGGTGAAAAAATAGAGTGTAAACTCTGTCCACAATCCTTTGCTCAACAAGCTTGAAAAGTGCCTTGACTGTTGGTTACTTTGTAAATCTTGAGGCAAGTTTTAGTCACTATGGTAGGCCTACTTGATGACTATGTATTTCTTAGTAGAATGGAATATCAATGTCATTGTTTACATACCATCAAACTGCTAGAAAGAAATGTCAGAGAGTCCATCACAAGTGAAAGATTTATAATTTTTTAATGGAAAACTACATCTAGTTTAGAAAACCAATATTTCAGACTTTCTCAATTGGATCCCATCATTAGGGCGATCACTCAATCTGAATATTAGGATGAGGTTCTAAATCTTGTGGTGACACCTTGTGAAGTTAGGCATTATCTTTTTCCTATGATATTTATTTAAGAATTCCATACCTTTTTGCAATTTCTCCTTCATCATTCTAAGATTCCCAAACATAGAAAAAACATGATGTAGTTAATTAAACATACTTTTAAATATTTATAGGAGCATTTAGGGGCATAACAGATGCCAATACTACCATCCAAACTCAATAAATATTTATCATTTATGTGACAACAAGAAACATTCTCATATCATGTTCACCAAGAAACACCATGCCTCATTCTCAGTAGAATACAAATGATTAGTATGGGGTCCTGTTTCTTGGGCCAGGGTTTGTACTAGTTGTTGGATGAAAATGACAGTAAGTATTGAAGGAGAAATGTAGGGACCACCACGGATGCAAGTGCTCACTAGATGCAATTTGCATGATGTATTGAAGAAGAAAAGGAGGAATTTCCATGGATGTTGTTGGTCATGTGGAGCTGCTAGGGCACCTTGACCAGGTTGGCTGAGAGGAATCACAAATGGGAAATTTCTTGGAAGAATGGGTTAAGCCCATGACTTATGGCTTCTAGAAACTAATTGATAGTCAAAAGGAAGCATAATGACTCTCTTTCCCAGTGTAGAATCCATTAATTTTCCACTCAACCTTGAAATGGAGCAGGCCTGTTTATGATTCTTTGTAGAAATCTTTGCAGTTTCAATCCTATTTTTCACAAGCTATGGTCATAAACAACTGAGAATATATCCAAACTTTATGAGTCCACTTTTGGAAAAGATTTCCCATAGAGCTTGTTTTAAGTTACTTAACTCTCACAAATGGCAGCTTCTAGCCATTGCAAGCTTTCACAATGGACTGGAAAACAACCCAGTACAACTGACAATCTCAAACATGGAATTTTAAAGAATGACACCCAACCATTTCTTGATCAAGTTGGTCATGAAAATATTAATGTAGACAACCAAATCATCCCATAACAAGAGATCCATGCACTGGATATACATATTTGGAATACCAGTGACCTTTGATAATTGTGCAGAATCTGCATGGAGTGTATGTGTTGGATAAAAACACTCAATGGCCACTTTTTCTGCAATATTTAATTGGAACAACCCACTGTGACAACCCATGATTTAGAAACATTTTTCATGTATTTTTCCTATTTTTCCCAAAACTTTGGATATAGTTCTCTGGTAATTTATCATCCTTTGATATTTATGCAGAACTTGAAACTAGAGAGATTTTGAAGAAGGTTTGACCATTTTGATATATGTACAGAATGAGAGAGATTTGTCATATCTAATTTAAAGAAATACATATGCCAATGTTGTTTTCATTTACCGGAATTAACATATAATATGATTAATTATCAAACTTAAATTTGTTTGTCTTAGTGTATAAGAGGGGCCACTTTTCAAGTTTCCACAAATTTCAATAGACAAAAAAATTTTGATCGAAAAGATATTTTGGTTTCAATGCACATATCCTCTTAAATCCACTACAAAAATCATTTAAATGACCGTGGGAACTCAATAGCATACGTTGTTACAACATATACAAAAATTGTCTCATCAAAAGTACACAAATAAATGTTTTATTTGAGTGGTAGTTTGGCATCAAATACAGAAATGTGGTACAATTTTATTTTTCTTTGCAAACACTGATAATGGAGTTAGTATTATAGAAAAAATATCTACAAAGGGTGGGCATGGAGTAAAGAAAACAAGACAGACAAGAAGATCACCATATCCTAAAAATGCATGAAAGTCAACCTTGCCAAGAAATTCATATTAGCACTTGCATGGGAAGAATCAAAAGAAATATCACATCATATTCTTCTAAGTTTCATTTCAGCAGATCACATGATGATAAATATGCATGAATATTGGCATTGAGTATATCAATTGATTCAATTTATAACATAAAATTCCCCTCCTTATTGTGTTTAAAAAATATACATACTAGATACTAGAGATAGATTCCACTTTGCTCTTCAGCCAATGCAACCAAACATTTTACATTTGTCAAAATGAAGACCAACCTGAACAACTGTGAATCAAGCATTAGGATGTAATTACTCATGTGCTTTAATCCCATAAACAAACATCTCACGATAATTCAGTTTTTAGGACAACCTCAAAAAACTCAACCAAAATCATTACAGAAGCACATCAAACTCACGATGAAAAGTATTAAAACAAGTTCATGCAAAATATTGGTTTAAGAAAAAAATATTCAATAATAGACCAGGATATAGGATAAAATATTAAGAAGAGGAATCACGAGGTTTACAAACATTGGAAAAAAATGAGTTAGCTTCAGAAAAGTTTCCTATCCACCACATTGTTGAAAAGGTTTGGACAAAGTAATTGCATTTAACATATTGCAAATGAAATTTTACAAAAATGGGATTTACGAGAAGACCAACATTAGCGAAATTGATAACTCATTCAAGGTTCAAACCACATACCCTCACCAAGATAAGGAACATAAAGACATGAATATGGATCGGGAGATAATGGATAGGGAGCAAATTCTTCCCACCTCTAATTTTTATCTCTCATACATGTAGCTTCTGGACATTACAATATTTCAAAATGGAATGAAAGACAACTGAGTATCTCAAATGTAACAGTTTAAATAGAGACACCCCAACCATTTCCTAATCAAGTTGATCATGAATATTTCAATAGATGAGAAACACATGCCTTGGGCACACTTCTTTGGCACATATCAATGACCTTTGGTATATGTGTAGAATAAAAAAGTACCATAAATGTTGAGAAATAAATAGATGAACACTTTTCTGCAATATTTTACTAGCAAAGCTCACTGCGACAACCCTTAATTCATAATTCATACAATTTTTCCAATTTTCCCACAACTTTGGATATAGTGTTGAAGCAAATGTTCATCCTTTGATATTTATGCAAGAACTGAAAATAAGTGATATTTTAAAGAAAGTTTAACCATATTTATATATGTGGCAAATAGGTGTGTCAGATCTGTCATAGCTAGTTAGAGGAAATAAGTATGCCAAGTTTGTTTTCATTAACAAAAATAACACATCACATGATCAATCATCAAACATAAACATGTTTGGCTCAGAGTGTATACTAGGTCAAGTTTCCACATATTGCAACAGAAAAAGTAAATATTTAATCAAAAAAGTATTTTGGTTTCAATGCACATCTCATTTTAAATTCCATTGCAAAAATCTTTTAAATGGCACTATAATCACTATTTCATAAATAATACATGAGTAAATGTCTTATTTGAGTAGTAGTCGGGTACTTGATAAAAGAACACAGTAAATATTTGTCTTGTTTTATTTTTTTCATTCTCTAAAAATGGAATTAGTACAAGAAGCTAATTGACAAAATATCACATTCTAAAAGTGCATGCATATTAACCTTACCAAGAAAATCGCATTAGCACTAGCACGAAATTCGACCAAAAAGCACGACAAGCCCATCAACACTACCATTTTGCATAAGTCCTTTAATCATAGCATTCCTTGTGACCACATCCCAGTGACGCATTTTGTCAAACACTTTGCACGTGCTCTCAATATACCCACATCTGCCTACATCTACGAGGGAAGTCCCCACACAGGCATTAGACTATAACCCACTCTGAATTATGTCCTCGTGAATCTCCCTGCGATGTTCCAAAGCTTCCTAATCAACATAGGCCACGAGAACACCGACAAAAGTGAACTGATTCCGCTGGAATGAAGTATAGTTATGCATTTTCCTAAACATCTTCCAAGCCTCTTCACAACACTCGTGCTTAACATAAACTGAAATCATAGAACCCCATCAGATTGCATTATGCTCTGGCATTTCATTCAAATAGCAGCAAGCATCTACAAAACTATCAAACTTTCCATACATAGTCGCAAGCTTTGTACCCAAGAACAGATCTAGTTTGAATGATGTGAGAATGGATTAGTTTTTCTTCACTCAGGGTTTTGATCTTAAAGCATCCCTACAAAAGAGAAGCACAGTTCTACACCATTCCTTAAATGCAAAATGGTAGGGCCTCTTTTATTGTGTATTTATTAATCCCCGACTTTTAAACAGGAAAACAGCCCAAACCTTAATTTTCAGACCTTAACCAAATCCCTAATTTTTAAATTGGCAAATGAGCTGAACCTCATTTTACTAATCCCCAACAAAATTCCCTAAAATGACAAAAACAGAAATAAATACCAAAATCAAAACCTCTTTCATGCATGCCATTTGAACCTTTGTCGGGGCTATAAAAAAAAAGGTTTATTCGTCCCAGATCTACCTATGGTCTAATGGGTAGTTCAATAAATTCCCACACAACAATATTAAATATCTATTTCCATTTGGTACCTCAAAGTGTAATAGTATCACTATTAGTCGTGTGCTTAGAGGTGACCATATTTGTTTTTACAAACCTAAAGGTTCTCATGGTATTTTGATGGTAAATTTAAATTATTTCTTTTACATAAATTATTTTTACTACATCCCAAACAAGGGCAGTGTGGTCAAAGGCACCTTTTGCATGTTGGAAACCCCAAAAATTTGTTTGATTGGTGTGCATGGGTGGCTTGTTAATTTTGGCTCCCAAGATCTCATATAAGTTAAGTGTTAACCATTCCTTCTTTTCATTCAACAAGTCACAAGTCCTTGCCTTCATGCTATGTGTGTCTTTATGTGGTTTTTCCATATTCCTTGCCGTTAGTTTTTCTTCCTTTATTTAATCGTTATTTGGTGCCACTCGTGTCAATCTCTGTTGGAAACCCCACAATTATTTGCGGATCAAAGTTTTATTTCATCCAAACAGTGATGTTTTATGTGAGTTTCGTGTTGGGACTTCTTGAAGATTGGTTGTGGGTCATCTATAGGGTGGACAACTCTCGGTTTTCTTCCATCTCACTCAGTAATTACTTAAGTTGTAAGTCTAGCCAAGCTCATCGTGGGAGGCACTTTAAAACGAACCCTTATACATTTTAGATGGAGTGTCAAGGATCATTGTTTCTCCCCAACAAGGTTGACCTGTGTATGGTTTCGTAGATTTTGGCCAGAGTTGGTTGCATGGTCTGGTTTGTTGGTTCATCAATGACCACAATGTTGTGAGTCACTTAGTTCTTTGAGGATGGAAGTGTCACTTCATGTGATGAGTGGTGTGGTAAATGAGATATTTGTAACATGTGAGTGGTAATGTTGGCCATGCTCATCATGGAAGGCACTTGTAAACAAATCCCTTTCCATTATATGTACATGGACTTTGAGGGATTTGTTATGCCCCCTAGGAGGGATTACCATTGTACGATTTCTAGGATTTTCATTACACACTAGCACACATGTTCATCATACAAATTGATTTTACAAATGAGATGGAATTTATGTCCATGTCCCATTACAATAACCTAAAACTTAATTAATTTTAACCTGATCAATAATGGTAAGAAACATTCAAAAAGCTTAAAACTTACTTGCATATGACACACAAATTGAAATTTGAAGGAGTTGTTGTGAAAATATATTGGTCAAAATTTGAAGGAGTTGTTGTGAAAACACAATGCTCAAAATTTGAAGGAGTTGGTGTGGAAACATGAGACAAGATCCCCGAAGTTAATAATAGAGGAACATTATAGTAATGTGCTTTCTCTAGTATTAGTTATCTGTCTACAATACCTTCTTGGTGCTCTTTTAGGTTTAGGTTAGTGATGAACTTGAAATTATGTCATTGTTACAACTATTTTTCACACTAATGAGACTGTTATAGCCCATTTCCAACTGAGAAATCTACTCTACATCTACAACCATCTATCTCTCGTCCAAGCTTTGTTATTCTGTCATTGTTGCATTAGTTTTGGTCATTTCTAAATTTGGATTATTGAGTAACTAAGGGGAATATAGTGTGGGGGTTATGTGAATAATGGTGAGAATGATCACAAGAGAATTTCCATGAGGTAGGAGAATGCATGAATGACTCACACTTATTGAAAATGTTTAAACTCCCTATTGATGTGGGGATTTCTTTAATGTTGGAGGATATCAAAGATGTGTCATTGTGACTAAGTGGACATATGTTGGTGAGAACGATGTCATCCTCTCATCATATTCACTCACAGATTATTCAGAGGAGGATGTCATCATCTCATCATTTTTATTACTATTTTCATTCACCCACCACAAATGTCATCTTGCACCGACCCCGCATAGTGAGTAGTGAATGGGGACAATGTTGAAATTTCTTCAAACTGTGCATGTATGTGTCGAAAATCGACATGGTTAGACTAGACACATGCCTTGATGGTATGGGAGGGTTTCAAGACTCAAGGATGTATGATGTCCCAACATAATCTTTGAGATCGTCCACATTTGCATCAACGTTCATCATGCTGCACCTCTCATTGTCATCATTCATCATTCCCTTCTATAGAATTGTTGTCAAAACTATCTTGAAATTTGTCATGGAACTTCAAATACACCCATCACAAATTTCTTCCACCGAACCCACACAGTGAGCAGTGAATGGGGCTAACATTGAAATGTTTTCAATCTATGCCCGTATGCATCAAAATTTGACATGGTTAAATTAGATAGTTGCCTTGAAGGTATGGGAGGGTTTCGATACTTAAGGATGTTTGATGTCCCTGCATAATATTTGAGATAATCCATGTTTGCATCAACATTCAATATAATGGATGTCTCATAGTGAGCATAGTGAATGGGGCCTGCCTTGAAGGTGAATGAGCAGAGTGAAATTTCTTCCACCAACCCCACATAGTGAGCAATGAATGGGGCCAACGTTGAAATTACTTCAAACTGTGCATGTATGCATCAAAATTTGACATGGTTAGACTAGACACATGCATTGACGGTATGGGAGGGTTCAAGACTCAAGGAATATGTCTGATGTCCCGGCCACATAATTTTTGAGATCGTCCATGTTTGCAACAACGTTCATAATGGGGCATCTCATATTTCTCAAATGTCGTTGAATGTTTGTTGTAACTCTCTTGAAATGTCACAGAACTTCCAATTCAACCACCAAAAATGTCATGCACCGACCCCGCATAGTGAGCACTAGTGGATGGAGCCAATGTTGAAATTTCTTCAATATGTGCATGTATGCATCGAAATTTGACAAGGTTAGACTAGACACATGCCTTGACGGTATGGGAGGGTTTCAAGACTCAAGGATGTTTGATGTCCCAACCACATAATCTTTGAGATCGTCCATGTTTGCAACAACGTTCATAATGGGGTGTCTCATATTTTTCAAATGTCGTTGTTTCCATCCGTAGAATATTTGTTGGAACTCTCTTGAAATGTCACGGAACTTCCAATTCAACCACCACAAATGTCATGCACCGACCCCACATAGTGAGCACTAGTGAATGGGACCAACCTTGAAATTTCTTCAATATGTGCCTGTATGCATCGAAATTTGACATGGTTAGACTAGACACATGCCTTGACGGTATGGGAGGGTTTCAAAAATCAAGGATGTATGATGTCCCGACCACATAATATTTGAGATCGTCCATGCTTGCAACGACGTTCATAATGGGCGTCTCATTGTCAAATGTCATTGTTTCCATTTGTAGAATCTTTGTTGGAACTCTCTTGAAATGTCATGGAACTTCCAATTCAAACACCAAAAATGTCATGCATCGACCCCGCATAGTGAGCAGTGAATGGGGCCAACGTTGAAATTTCGTCAATATGTGCCTGTATGCATCAAAATTTGACATGGTTAGACTAGACACATGCCTTGACAGTATGGGAGGGTTTCAAGACTCAAGGATGTATGATATCATACATCAACATTTTGAAAACATTTTGTTTTCAACGCTGGCCTCTTTCACATGTCACCATTGTGCATCACACACTCTAGCCCTAGTACAATGTCTTTTAATAGTTGTACTCTAACCGAGAAGACCCACAAACCATTTTTGAAGTGTCGTTATTATATCAAACTTGTTGCAACATCCGTAAAATGAAACATACTTATAGATTTTATAACATCACAATTCCAACGATCATTGACCAAATCAAAGTAGAATTGGTCAAAATACTATGTGACCGTTGGAGGGGGAAAACCTAGTTTCCACAACGTCGCAACTGCGACAAATATCTTCACAAACATGGAAAGAGCGATGACTATCTCACAAACGTGGCAAGAGAGACGACTATGTGGAAAATGTGGCAAGAGAGATGATAACATGGCAAGAGAGACAACAATGTGGCAAGAGAGATGATAACATGGCAAGAGAGACAACAATGTGGCAAGAGAGATGTTAAAGTGGAAATATCGACGTTATCGGGCAATATGGAAAAAAAAAAATCCTCTATTTTTCGACAATATGGCCAATTTTGTCCATAACGCCACAAATAAAACGTCGAAATTTTTACAATATGTACTAGTGTGAGGGAAGCTCCAACTCCCTAATTCTCTGGCTACAACCAGAAGGAGGCTACAACCCCTATTTTCTCTAGCTACAACCACCTATCCTTGCCCCGTCCAACCGCCCTGAAGTAGAAGTAGAATGATGGAACCACTGTCAACCTGTCACTGTGAGATATACTATTATACAACTGTATCAACCTATACCACTGCCCTGTATCCAATCTGTACAACTGCCCTGTAATCAAACCGTACTTGAACTAAACATGTATCTACAAAAATACAACAGATACGTCACCTGTAGTGATGCATCTTGCGTATGTACACACCCTATCTGTTATGAAGCCCACATATGCCTTCTGAAACTAGGGTTTCCTTTCACTTGAAAATTTTTGACCCTTTGTAACTTCTTTCACATAGATCTGTAACCTGTCATTATATCCAGACTGTAACTATACCTTGTGCATGCATCCTCATACATAACCTCTACTTAAGGCAAGTATGTCTCTCTCTAGTCATGTGCCATATAGGTATGTGTAATCATGAACAAGTATAATATCTCTCACATGATCTTAGTCATCAACCCCTTTCTGATATTCAATTTCTCAATACATCAATAAATACAAGATCTCAACCACGTACCATAAAAACTCTTATCCATATGCTAAGAAATACAAGATGTGCCTCAACAAGAAGTATCAATGATAAATATACCAGCACTGTATTTCTGTAGATTTGACATATACAGAAGATCCCATATAGACACTAGTCTCTCTAGGGAGAATCCTCAAATCTCCATTTCCATTCCTCATGCATACATAAAAATACAACTATTCATAGAAATAAGACATAACTTTTGAACCAATGGATGGATCCGATGCATCTGAGCACTCTAGACCTTCCCAGGAGCTTGATCTCAGAATCTAGAACCTATGCACCTTCATCTTCTCAAGTTTCATGGATTTATCAACATGTACTCACCCTATACACAGTCAGCCTGTGTACATACTCACCCTATACACAACCAACCCATGTACATACAGATAGCTCGCGTATGCCTCAAAAAATAGGGTTTTCTGTGAATCCAAGAATTTCGTCGTCAACCCTTCGTGCTACCCCAGACATTCGCCACTTCAGATGTATCCACAAGTACTTACAAGAAGCTTTACACAAGAAAATAGATATACAATATGTACAAGTGTGTATTTAATGAGTGAGCTTTGCCTCTTATTTATATCTTCATGTAGCCTTACACTTTCCTTATTTTAGGGCTTCTTTATTTAAAATAATTTATTTTTCAAATCACTTTGACTCTTGGGGGATTCTATAAGACTAATGAGGGGTTCTCCAACTTCGTATGGTCATAACTCTCTAACCATGAGGAGTTATGTGATGTTCCACATACCACTAGAAATGGCATGACAAGCACTATCTATCTAGGATAGTTTCCTTGACAAATTCATTGTCCTTCAACTCATTATTCCAGAATTAAGCATGGGTTCTCTTAATATGAAAAGTGTCTTCCTGTGAGGGATTTCACCATAAGGGGACCACTTTGGAGTTCATCCATATTTACTTCTTATCAACTATGATGAGACAATAATGAGTCATATTTACATAAAACAATCTTGGGTCCATTCCCCAAACCTTTGTGTTGTGGGGATTTCTTCAAGGGTTGAAATCAATGACAACCAACCTTAATCAACAATCTCCCCCTTTAGAATTGATGGAAACACTCTGATGCAATACATAAATCATATCACTCATGCTCCCCCTCGAACCATACCTCTGTCCTCTGCATCTGATAAATCTGCTCCCCCTGGAACCATGCCTTTGTCCTCTGCATCTGATAAATCTGCTCCCCCTGGAACCATGCCTCTATCCTCTACATCTGATAAAACTCTCCCCCTTTGTCATCAATGAAAAAGGTATCTTTCCATCTAGGGTTGCTCCCCCTGACTGAATTGTCCTCTTAAGGTGCTTCCTCATGTAAATATAATACATATAAGATAAGAATTCAAAAAGAATTCATTTTGGAGTAGAAATAACTCCAATTCTTTGGCGAAGATATTCAAAGGCTTCCTGTGGAAGTGGTTTTGTAAATATATCTTCCACTTGTTCTTTTGTGCCCAGATACTCAACTCTGATATTCTTTTCTGCAACCTACTCCCGTAGAAAATGATACTTGATTGGAATGTGCTTTGTCTTAGAGTGCATCATCGGGTTTTTCGAGATACTGATGGCACTTGTATTATCAAAATAGATAGGAATGGGATCATCATACTCAACCTGTATATCTTTCAGAGTTTGTTTCATCAAAAGAACCTATGTACAACATGATGTTGTTGCAATATACTCTGCCTCGACTGTAGATAAAGATACTGATGATTGTTTCTTGCTTATCCATGATACTAAACACTCACCCAAGTAGAACGTTGCTCCACTGGTGCTTCATCAATCATAAATACAACCTGCCCAATCTACATCTATGTAGGAAATAAGTGATAGATCCTTTCCTTTTGGATACCATAATCCAAACTCTTTTGTTCCTTTGAGATATCTAAAAATCCTCTTCACTTCTAATACATGTGATTCCTTTGGTGTTTCTTGAAATCGTGCCACTTGTTCAACTGCCTACATTACATCTGGTCTGAATGCTATCACATATAGTGAGCTACCAATAATTGACCTGTATTGCCTCTGATCTGTAGACTTCGAATCATCATCTTTGCTCAACTTGCATCTGGTTTGCATGGGAGTGATAACTGGTTTGCAATCTTCCATTTTGAACTTCTTTAGCATTTCTCTGATATACTTGGTTTGAGAAATAAAAATTCCTTGGTTTCTTTGTCGTATCCGAAGTCCCGGAAAGAAGGATATTTCTCCAAGTAATGGCATTTCAAATTCATTTTGCATATCTTTTGCAAATTTCTAGCTTAACCTGTCATCATCACTGCCAAAAATAATATCATCAACATAAACTTCAATTAATAAAATATTACCTTGACTTACCTTGATGTAGAGGTTGTTGTCTGCACTTCCTTTTCTGAACCCTGCCTACTG
>ML793259.1:223182-243487 GCA_009831015.1 Picea engelmannii
AACACTTAGGCTCTCCTGGCCTAACAAAACTCATAAGCCTACAGCTTATTCAAAACTTGGCTCACCAGCCTATAGAACATATTTACAATTATTTTGCATATAACATGATCTGTAACGGGGCTCGGCTTTGGGGACACTACACTATCTGTTATGCAACCCATGTATGCCTTCTGAAACTAGGGTTTCCTTTCACTTGAAAACTTTTGACCCTCTGTAACTTATTTCACATAGATATGTAACCTATCACTATCTCCAGACTATAATTGTATCTTGTGCATGCATCCTCATATACAATCTCTACTCAAGGCAAGTATGTCTCTCTCTAGTCATGTGCCATATAGGTATGTGTAATCACGACAAGTATAATATCTCTCACATGATATTAGTCATCGACCCCTTTCTGATATTCAATTTCTCAATACATCAATAAATACAAGATCTCAACCATGTACCATAAAAACTCTTAGCCATATGCCAAGACATACAAGATGTGCCTCAACAAGAAGTATCAATGATAAATATATCAACATTGTATTTCTGTAGATTTCACTTATACAGAAGCTCCCATGTAGCCACTAGTCTCTCTAGGGAGAATCCTCAAATCTCCATTGCCATTCCTCATGCAGACATCAAAATCCAACTATTCATAGAAATAAGACATACCTTTTGAACCAATGGATGGATCTGATGTATCTGAGCACTCTAGACCTTCCTAGGAGCTTGATCTCAGAATCTAGAACCTCTTCACCTTTATCTTCTCAAGTTTCATGGCTTTATAAACATGTAATCACCCTATACATAGTTAGTCTACATACATACTCACCCTATACACAGCCAGCCTGCATACATATGCACCCTATACACAGACAACCTGCATATGCCTCAGAAAATAGGGTTTTCTGTGAGCCCGATAATTTCTCCATCAACCCTTCATGCTACCTCAAACGTTCACCACTTCAGATGTATCCACAAATATTTACAAGAAGCTTTACACAAGAAAATAGATATACAATATGTACAAGTGTGTATTTAATGAGTGAACTTTGCCTCTTATTTATATCTTCATGTAGCCTTACACTTTCCTTATTTTATGGATTTTTTTATTTAAAATAATTTCTTTTACAAAGAACTTTGACTCTTGGGGGCTTCTATAAGACTCATGAGGGGTTCTCCAACTTTGTATGGTCATAAATCTCTAACTGTGAGGAGTTATGTGACGTTCCACATACCACCAGAAACGACATGACAAGAACTATCTATATAGGATAGTTTCCCTGACAAATTCATTGTCCTTCAACTCATTATTCCAGAATTAACCATGGGTTATCTTACTCCACAAAGCATCTTACCGTGAGGGATTTCACCATAAGGCGACCACTTTGGAGTTCATCCATATTTACTTCTTATAATCAACCATGATGAGACAATAATGAGTCATCTTTACATCAAACAATCTTGGGTCCATTACCCAAACCTTTGTGTTGCGGGGCTTTCTTCAAGGGTTGACATCAATGACAAACAACCTTAATCAACATAGAAATAATCTCTCCCAAGGATTAAATCGAAATCCAAGGGATCGTGGACTACCATGACATCAATAACGACAATTTTCCCTCCCAAAGTTATGGGAAAATGAGGAAGGAATCCTAAAGGGTGACTAGTTCTTCTGTTAAAAGCTAACAAATTCTGCATAAATGGCACAAGCTGAGGACAACCCAAAGCTTTCCAATCAATAGAGGAAAAAAAACTAACGGATTCACTTTCGTCTATCAGTGTCTGAGGAACGTCCCGACCACAAAATTGTATTGTAATATTGAAAGTAATGTGAGAGGGAAGACGAGGTCCAGTTAGTGCACCCCAATAAAAAATGATGGCCTCATTACTTGGAGGGGGTCCCATGTAATGCAGCTGGTGTTAGTGAAATGAGGTCGACAGAGCTAAACTTAGATAACTGTCACTAAAATTGGCATATCCGTTCTATTTGACAGAACTCTTATTTAATTGGCGGGTTAAGCACCTCTTGTGTTCTCTAGCACCCAACGGAAACCATTTTATACTTCATACCAAGCACCTCGGGACTATGCGATATGACCATAACCCCAACGGAAATCAATTTAACACCGTTTTTGTACTTACCTCTAATTTCCGTTTCCATTCATCGATGGACACTTGGCCTCACTGGAATTCACCAAACGCATTGAAATTTGAGCCATCCATCTTCCGCTGTAACCTGGACCATCAATTCTTCACTGATCGATTCTTCTCTGATCGTGATCTCCGTCTTATGGATGATCCACACCGTTAATCTCTGATCCTCTCCAGTTCCGCTTTTATCTCCACCCTTGATTCTAATACTTACAGAATGAAAATTCTTTTCAGTTCATTACAGAATTACTTCGATTTCAGGGATTATTAAAACAACATTGACAATGCATATGAGTACAAGATATCACAGTCATACATAGACGAACAGGGTTTCCACATATCAAAAATTTGCACAATGGAAGAAATTTTATTGATGAATTCTCCTCTGCAAATCTCCTGTGCACTATCTCTCGTACCCTCTCGTTCCCTCTGACACCCCTTTACTCCCCCCCTACTTAGTGTGCTTAATACAATAAAAAAAACTTAGGTTTTCAGATCCACAAAGTCTAGATCGAATCCTCTTAGATCCTACAATTTCTGCCTGTAATCCTAACTTTTCCTACAATTATTACTTTGTTAGGATTCAAGATCCTTTGACAATTTATTAAATTTGAACTGAATACAACAAGTAAATTAAAGAGCACCCACTCTCTTTAGTAAAATTTGCTTTTGACTTTCAACAACCATAGATCTTCTAGCGCTGTGAGCTTATGCTCCTGCATCACCATGGGAGAAGGAGGAATGTCCCATGGTAGTATCGGGTTTACTCTCGTGCAGAAGAGTAGGATCGACCGATGATGAGATCAGATTGACCACTTGGGTTTCATTCTCCAAGGGGAGGATGAGGTCGACGGGTGGAAACGGATCAACCGCTTGGGTTTCAATCTCGAATGAGAGAGTGGGATTGATCGATTATGGGATTAGATCGACTACTTTGTCAACTATTTCAACTAAGGACATGACTAGATTGAATACCTAATCAACCAGACTAACTGACGAAGGGACCATATTGATCATTCCATCAACTATAGGTGGGTCAAGAGTAAGATTGAGATAAGAAGCTGGAATTTGAGGTTGGGAAACACTCATGTCTTCCAGTAATTTAAAGTCTTCTTCCATACGAGGTAAAAGGTGATTTTGATGACTCCCTCTACATAACCTACACGAGAACTTGACTCTACTTTTCTTCTTCCCAACGGTACCCTGACTAGTTGACGAGAGGTCATCAAAATGTTTTTTAGAGGCTAATGACATGGGATGGCGAGGGAGTGTAGACCATGCTTATATAACCTTGGATAGACCAGATAAATCCTTAAGAAGATGGCTACCCTTACAAATCCTGCAAGGGTACTTGGGCTTACGGGTTGTTTGGGTGATCTTGGCACCATCAACACTCCCAACATGATTATCAATAACTGGTTGTTTTCTAACATGTTTGGCAATGGTTGGAAGTTTAGACCCTTTCTTATTTTTCTTCTACTTAATATTCCTTTTCTTCTTCTTCTTATCCACTTGGTTGGAAGGTTACTGGTTCTTAAGCAAAGAAGATGAAACAAAAGAAGACCTTACAAGTGAAGAAGGCGAAGAAGATCTTATTGATGAAGAAGGTGAAGGATCAACATGAGGTTGATTCTCTTGGGGGGGAGTGCTTACAACTAAAGCACTTGTTGCATTCAAGATTACCGAAGTGGAAAACAACCATACCGACAATCCAATCATGATACTTGGAAGGCTCAAAGTAGTGATGTAAGGAGGACCAACATTTTTGTAAGAAGGAAAAACAAAAGGTTCCCTCGGAGAAGGGGTTGCTTCATTGGTTGTTTTAGGAACTGACACCATTAAACAAAAATCCAACCTAGATTATGCTAGGGAAAATAAACAACACACGCTAAAAATCTAGGAAGCAAACAAAACCTTCTCACAATGAATGCACTAGTTGGTGATGAAATCCAACGTCGCGAGAACAATGTAAGAAGGGGATGAGATAGAGTAGGTGGAAAAGTTACATTGATGATCTGATTAACGGAATTACATCTTGGTGCAATATCCCACACATAAACATGGGTATACCCTCTAAGGAGCCTGAGTGATTTTGGCCAATGTCGATTCCAGGTACCGTGAAGACTTGCCCCTCCACAGTCACCTTGTGTAAAGATCCTAAAAAGATAGGCTACTAAGGTTACCAATTACGACAATGATGCTTAGGGAAGTAGTCGATAGTCTGATATACATGCAAGGGAAGAGTATCTAAGCATGGAATCTACTCGAGAAGGTCCGCACAATATTTTCTTCTCAAGTGACCCCCAATAATACGTGCATTCACTACACTAGAACCAACAAAGCAAGGTGAGTAATTATGTTGGCCTTAATGTGACCTCGTGATTGACCCTCGTTGGAAGGGATTCCCGGGAAAAAATGTAATAAGTGGATTTACCACTCACTAGCACAAGATTACATGTTTGTTTACAACTTTGGAAAGTTATCTTTCACACCTATTCCAAAGCGCTACACCCTAAGCTAATGTAGGTTTGCTACCAAAAAATATAAAAATGTCTAGTCAATTTTTATCAGTGATTTATTTTAAGGTTGTTGTTTACTCAAGAGGAAAATGGCATGGACTAAATGATTTTTTGACCGACTCTAAAAAATGCAAATAAATGAGAATGAAAATATTTCACTTTGATGAAAGCTATATTATGATAAGGAGAAAACGTTTATCATTCCCAGATGCACAATGTCCCGAAAATTTATTAAAATCATCAATATCAATATCTTCAATAAATGAAACAAAGAGATTGTACATCAATACATGATTCTTGGCCCCCCCTGGCCATGAGGGGGAAATTTTTTTAAGAATTCAAGACCAAAAATGCCAAAAACCATGCAATTTCACTACTTCAAATGCAAGGATGCCCCCAATCTAATGCAAAGAAAGAAATAAAAACTTTTTATTTCAAAGATACATTAAAATAAATAGTGAGCTTCTTCAAAACAAAAGCAACCCAAAACTATTTTTTTTCTTTTAAAACGAACTATTCAGAAAAATAAGTGTTCTTTTACTAAACAATTCTAAAGAAAAACAATGCTTTGTAACTGAAATACACTCAAAGCAAGAAATCAAATATTTCAAAATCAAACAAGATAAATAAAAACAAAGATGGCTAAAATTATACGCAAAGATGATGTCAAGCAAACTGTAATCAGACCCAACAAATCACCCCAAACACTTATCACAGATCTGGGCAAGGAAAACCACCAAAAGCTAAAAACATTTACAATCGTTGCAGGCTGTAGGACTAACACAGTGCGTTGATCCTATATCGTCGTAGGTAACAGAAGGCCACAGAGTGACAATGTCACATTGTCTCTCAAGGAAGAGTGCATCGATCCTAAATCGGTGCACTGTCCCTCAAATCAGGGTGCAGCAATCGAAAGAAAAAAGGAAAAAATAAAAATCATGAAGGTTTTCCAGTGAAATTAAATAGTTAAAGAGTTAATTTGTATCTCCTAGTGACTCAGAAAATAGAACCCAGGCAATCAAAGAAAGAAATCAATACAAACTAGGGAAAAAATCCGCATCCCCAGTATGGTCTCCAATTTTGTTATCGGACAAATCGGCATGTGCGAACACAAACAAATCTCCCTAGTTTCACCCTGAAACTAGAACAAAATGAGACAGAATATAAAGCTTCCCCTAAGTTTTAATCATCAAGCATGCTAACTAACAAGAGATAAATGACATACCTTTTAAATGTCATTTTTCCTCACTAGTGTAATCCTCTCTCCATTTCAAGGCTTATGGCATGTTGAACTTGTAAAATACATAAGCCAACGAAGTAAAAGAAACAATGTATACTTAACAAAACCTATGTATGTGATCAAGGTGTCAAACAATAAAATGAGGACAATTTTATGGGAAAAAAATATATTGTTCTATTAGAAATATGAAAAGGAGAATACAATTGATTTCTTGATGTTGTAAATTCCCTTCCAATAGTTCCTTGATTCCCACACACTTTTGCTCCATGGAATCTGAGACTGTAGATTTGAAATTCACTCACAATCTATATTGACAAAGTAAAGCTCATAGCCAACATAGGCCCCAAAAATCCAAGCTACAAAACTTAAGAACTAGCCATTCCAAAAATATCCAAAAGCTAATTGTTCCCATGAGAACTCCCCTTCTTTTATAAGATGAAAAGGATAGGGTGAGGAGGTTAGGATGATCCCAAGAGATCAGGGATATGACTTAGATCCAAACCGATCGAAGGGAAACTTGCCCTCGAAGCTTATGTTCTAGAAGCATCGAGAAGATTCTCTTTTTCTTCGTACAGACAATCATTGCACCCTTAACATTGATAAAACTATGATAACGTTGCAGGACACTATGGTGTAGCATGCGACTATCCTAGATCATCACACCCTTAACACTAAGCAAGGTGTGATGATCCCTTTTTATAATTTTTTTACAAAGGAAAAGATAATTTCATTTCTCAAGGAAGTGTGTCGTCATTTTTCTTCAGGGATTCAAACCATTGATCATTCTAAAGCTAAAGGATAGGTTTACATCATTAACGGTCATAGGGGTGAAGAAAATAATTTGTAACAATCATTCCAATAACAACCTAGAACACATTAAGGGATAAAATCTAAAATGGAACTAAAGTGACACACATTGTCCACATGTCCACATGGCGGATTTAGATTGGCTCTGATAGTGCCCTGATAGCAAGATGACGTGACATCCTATCGGGAGACTGTGAGATATGAGATAAAATATTTACCATTGATCGTGGGCATGCTTAATTAAATATGTACTATCCATTGGAGGTGTCGATTCAGAGTGATTAGGGTCTGAATTCCAACAAGACTCTGACGAGGGGAATCCAAGATTGAATCTCCACTGTTGATCTAGCACTGAAAAGGGAGGTTCGACAACACACGAGGGTCATCAATCTAGCTCAACCAAGGAGCCAAAATCAGGCTAAGGAATAAAATTAGCATGTTTATGTTACCTAGACACGTGGAATATTTTTTCTAGCTCATGTTAGTATTGATGTGACAGAGGTACATGACACATGTCACCTAGATTTGAGATTTGTATGTATGCATGTGGAGGGTTCCACATGTCCATGTGGTAGCACCAGATTGGTTTTGGCAGTGCTCCATTGGAATTCCTAGCTATCATATCTTATGCATTTCATTGATGATGATTTCATCGTCAACATCACGATAACTTGTGTCAGTATCTTTGCTTTTCATTTCGTTAACGACGATCTTCCTCTCGATCTTCACCATTAATTTTTCATTGACGTGATGAGATCCGTCAATATGGTTCCATATATAGGATAGGATATGGACCATTGATCAAATTTTCCCATTCGGAGTTATAAACGATCAAGCTTGAAAGGGACTATGAATCAAGAACTACGATGACCGTTGTTCCATTAGAAGAACCAGGATCACACGAGAATCTTTGATCTTACCCGACCTCAAACACAAAAAATGGCTAAGGAAAAACTCTTGATGTTGACGCCAGCCTAGACACATGGAGACTTTCTATTGGCTCATAGTGATATTGATGTGGCAGGGGAGCAGGACACATGTAACCCAGATTTGATATTTTTACCTATGCTTATGGTGGGTTTCATATGTCCACATGGAATTCTCTTATTGGCTCCAATAGTATATTTTTGGTATGCTAATGTGACCCTTGGCTAGGAGAATTTAACATTCAAGAGAAGATATGGACCATTGATCCTTTTAGGGGTACAACTAATGGTGCATATTAAATCTAGCTCATTCATTGGTGGTGCACCCATTGGATCGTTTGAGAGTCAGGTCGCAAGGGGAACTCTGACAACTATTGATTTAACAGGTTGGGTGCATGACACCATCTGAGTCTTCAATCTCTTGGGATCTAGAAAACTCCCGAAATGCTACACCTTTAGGCTGTGGTATCATGATAATCCCCTGCTTTATTTATGCTTAAGCTCATTTTGGACTATGGAAATCCCCTTCTAGACTGTTACAAGCCCCTTTTGGACTATTACAAGACCCTTTTGGACCACGAAAAGTCCCAAAGGCTTAATTGTTTCCTTATTCACATAAGGGAATGGATTTTATGTTGTTTTATTTAAGGTGCCTTAGGATCATTTGACTTTGGGTTGCACAGAGACTCTGGAATATCGAATTTATGCTGCTAACTCATCTGATCTCATCCTTATAACTTCATTCATCCTCATTTCTTTGATAGGAACAAAAATGGTACAAACACATTGGTCAACTCCCAGTCCCCCTATGCGCATGAAGGTGCCTAACTACTAGGTAAATTAGATTCCATCTTCATAACCCCCTTATCACACAGTAGCATCTTGATCCAAGTAGACAATGATTTCAAGTATCTTCCACGCGAACCTTTAAAGAAATATCTTTCAACAACATTATATGACTAGGTACAATCTATATCTCTCTTTAAGGAATGTTCTCAACTATATCCTCCATAGCTAAGCCTTGAGCCTTTAGTGGGATCTCCAAAATAAATGGCTAATGATCCCCACAATGCAAAACAAGAGTATAGTCAAAACCCTTTGTGTCATACCTCTCCTCAAGCACCTGCAAATATGAATGCTTCTTGTGCGAGATTGTCACAAGATTATCCTCCCTCAACTCATGGGCTCCACTCATGCCCTCATGTGTCACGATTGCCAAAGATGATGGATTCTTTATTGTAAGTGATGAGGAGCGTGCCAAACTCAACTGGTAACAAATATCCTCAACCTCCCTTTCCTCGTCTTAAACTATCTTGAGAGAAAATTTGCTATCCATGAATAGTTGCAAGTAATTTGATTTCATCTTCTCTAGTGCTTCTTTGATTATGCACAATTGAGCACTAGTGACTCCACCTGCAACTCCTTTTTGTCTCCCCTCCATTTGGGTTTCCACATAATATCATCAATGAAATTATGAGCACCATCTACCCTTGTCAACACTTGTACAATTTTTTCCTCTATGACCAATAATCGATCCTCCAAATCACGGTGACGCAATGCTAAGGGTGTTTGTTCAATTTCATCAACATGGTGTGGGATTTCACACAATAGATTTTCTAATTTTCTTTCACCTCCAAAATCATCCTCTCCTTTTTCATCCTCCATGCATGGCTCCTGAGAAGGTGGAACCATATCCCACGACAATTTTTCAAATACCTAGCCTTCGTCATATTTAGGTACAATCATGCCTGCATCAGCATAAACATCATAGATAGGATAAGGCATTGAATCCTCCTCATAATTAGGTTCTAGTGTGCCTTCATCAAAGCCAATTGGCTCACTATATGATACCATGCAATCTCCAAAAGGTGGGATAGCATCATGATCAAGCACCTCTTCATCAAGGAAACTCTTCTCTCCACCAGTCCTATCAAATATGGCCTCTAAGTTAACATCAAAGAGACTTGTGTTCCTCATACCATCCACAACATTTGCTTCTTCTTCCTTGTTTTCCCAAATCTCCTTTGTGGTCTCAGGTTCTAAGGCTTCATGAGTGCCCATGTGTTCATTTGTATAAGAAGAAACATATGAAGAGTCAACACTTTCCTCAACATCTTCATAAACTACTACCTTTTTCCATGGCACCTTCACCTTCTTGTCCACTGATACTTGGGGTTCATACCACTCAGGATGTTTGATGGTGAAAAAATCCTTGAATGACACGGTTATGTGAAATGCCTCGCTAAGAAACATATACTCCCTCAAATAGTCTGCAAACTCCTCCTCATGTCCTTTCTGTCTTGTTTTCTCCCCCTTTGAACCACTAGATCCATTGTTCCTTGCATTGTTTTGATGGCTTTCCATAGGTTGCATCAACTATTGTCACCCTTGTGCAAGAGTATTTCAAATGTTCCTCACGTTGTCTTCTACTTTTGTAAGTGATTTATTCCCTATCTCCTTGCCTGACGAAACCAAAAACCCCCTCAGGCTGGCAGGACTAAGGCTCTGATACCACTGTAATGTCCCGGATAATTTTTTTTTTGTATTTTTCCTTAGTTTATGGTTTAGACAATTTGTCAAATAGTTGGTATGCAAACAAGCTAACTACAATAAATGCAACTAGTACACTTTGTTGTGGTTTACCACTAAAAAATGCCCACATAGATGCTCCAAAATATTCATTACATTAAATATTTAAGACAACAACTATATATGGAATAAATCAACAATTTATGCAACAATAAATATATAGGAACTTGATATTTATTCTCCCATTAAAGATTGTAGGCATGTAGGTGGAAGAATCATCTCGGTATAAAATACATGGCAGTTGATATATATCCTTCTACAACAGATTTGATTAAGTTTTATGTCCATGGACACACAGTCAACAAATTCCATCTCTTTAGCACTGTACTCGACCCCAACAGTCACATAAATTGACCAACAAGAGAAGTATGACCCCCTTAGGAAATGTAGCTTTTCCCAACACCATAAAATTGGCTTAGAATTGGAGATCTTTGTCCCAATCTACTACAAAAATGCACCAACGATCTAACTGGGTTATTTTCTCATGAAATTGGTCCCCAATAATGAATATATCAGTCCTTCTCTTTTAGAAAATAAGATGTGTCCTCCATAACTCTGCCTGTCTCTCAAAGTGTGTCCTTTACCATCAAAACTCGGCCCTTCCACTCACAGAAATGTATCCACGACAACTACACTTTGACCCACATGAAGAACTCACCCTCAAACTATGTATTCACCCTTTAAATAAGTAAACTCGACCCAGATGAAATGGAAAGACCTAACAAACACAAACTCAGCCTCCTTAGATCAAAACACAACCACAAACTACGAGTCTCAATCGCCATGAAGAAAATTCAGCCTTAAATAGGAAAAATTCACTGTTAAAGATGAAATACTTAGCCACACTAAAGCACAATGAATAAATATGGATGATCTCCTCCCTTTGACCAACTAGGGTGGGTGATATCACCATCGAAACCAATCTTCCAAACTCTTTAGGTTTTTTGTCCCAAGAGATAAAGCCTCAAGAGCTCTCTCAATTTTGTTTTAGAAAAATACAATATTCATCATGAGAGAGGGAACGCCTCATTCTCCTTATGTTCTCTCGTTGACCCTTTTGGGACCTTTTTACCCTTTTAATAAGTTACAATGTCTTTATTAATTCAATAGTCACTTAGGCATCTTTTCCCAATTACTCAATGTCACCTTTTTTACAAAGAATAATTTCCCGCTCTGATGACATTAAATAATCAATTAATTGATTCTGTTTTTAATGTCAAGAAGTGATTAATTGACTTTAAGACATTTCCAGATGTCGGAAGCCCCTTTCTCATCATCCCAACCTTTAGATATTTTTTTCCCGAATCCAATGAGCTATTACAACAAGGTATTCCCTCAGATAATATGATTTGAATAACACCATTAGTGTATTTAATTAAATTGTGTTCAATAATAACCCAAATTATGGGAATCCTCATAATGTCACAGAACCAAGAATGGACTGTGTGGAAATGATATTGATGATGAAATATGGTAAATGGGCTAGGTTGGGCCTCATATAATTCTCTCAAACCCTCCAAGCCAATTGTTAAACTCCATTTAACCCTCTAGTCAGGTTGGCATAAACCCCAAAGGCCACCTCCAATTACAAAGCAAGGAAATCCAAAAATGGGGACATCACAAATTCATTGCTATTTTTATTCTTCATAAGATTAGTTACGTTGTTTATCATATATATCAACTTTTTATAATCTACTCTAATAACATAACATAAGTATTCATAATCTAAATTTTTTTCATAATAGCATAAGTATTCATAATCATTGAGTTGTTCAAACCCTGAACCATTGCATATTATAACATTAATGATGAGACAAGAAGAAATCGTGACATATCTTAGTTCTCCTAAAGATGAACCCACTTTAGGGTTCGAAATGTCAAGGGTTACTTTCACTCCAAACACATATTTTCCTTCATTAATTAGTTTTAGTATATTTTACAACAAAATTTTATGAACATTCAATTTACCCACTTTCATTCTATTTCTTCCTCTACTTATATATATATATATATATATATATATATATATATATTTATTTATTTTATTTTATTTCTTTCCACTTTATTTTAAATATTTCACAATAATATACTCTTTACTTTATTTTAAATATTTTCATAATAATGTGATAAGACTTTCAATATGAAGATTCTTTGTATAAAGATCAATATAGCTAAAGGATGATTTGGAAATAAATGATATCCAACACAAGTTACATTCTTTTTGTCTTGAGGTGGATTTTTTTTTGGGTAATTGTGGCTAGATTCATTTTTATTTCTATTCTTTCATAAGATTAGTTATGTTTTTTATAATATATATTAAATTTTTATTTTATTCATAATGTAAAGTTGTGATTATAAAAGTTAAAATTATTATTTTTGTTTTGGTTAATAGTAGAATTATATTTTGATTTGTTGATATTGAATGTGGTTTCAACATTAGAGTTTAAGTTGGATTTGTTCTCCAATTCCTATATGATTTTTTATATAAAAATGGAGAAGATAAAACATTATGAATGAGTAAGAAATTTGGTATTAAAGTTGAGTACATGATCTCTAATCACTATGATGAACATAAACATCATGTTTAAGTGATTATTTCATTTCAGGAATGATTGAAAGATGCCATCATGGAGAAAAATCTTATTAATAACGATCATCATCAAGGGAGACATTTTGAGACTTCTTGTGAAAATGAAACACAACATGAAAATGCCCTTCCAATAACGAAAGGCGATATGCTCCTCACATTAATACAAAAGTAGCCAACAAAAGATCATTTCAATGGATTACAATTGCGATGTGAATTTGAAAAGAAAAGATGTTTGTGTATACAACGTGTAAATAAAAACTTGCAATGTTAACTTATTCTTAAATCTCCAAGAAAACGATAAAATCACTCATAATTAAAAAGCTTTAGCATTTGTAACAAAATTTCATAAACATTAATTTTATATATATATATATATATATATATATATATCACTTTATATTTTAAATATTTTCATAATAATGTAATTAGACCTCTAAATAAAGTAAACTCGAAATAAGTAAACTCGACCCAGATAATTGAAAGACCCAACAAACACAAACTCGGCCTCCTTAGATCAAAACACAACCACAAACTACAAGGCTCAATCGCCACGAAGAAAATTCAGCCTTAAATAGGAAAAATTCATTGTTAAAGATGAAATACTTAGACACACTGAAGCACAATGAATAAATATGGATGATCTCCCCCCTTTGACCAACTAGGGTGGGTGATCTCACCACCGAAACCAATCTTCCATACTCTTTAGGGTTTTTGTCTCAAGAGACAAAGCCTCAAGAGCTCTCTCAATTTTGTTTTAGAAAAATACAATATTCATCATGAGAGAGGGAACCCCTCATTCTCCTTATGTTCTCTCGTTGACCCTTTTGGGACCTTTTTACCCTTTTAATAAGTTACAATGTTTTTATTATTTCAATAGTCACTTAGCCTTTAGGCGTCTTTTTCCCAATTACTCAATGTCACCTTTTTTACAAAGATTAATTTCCCACTCTGGTGACATTAAATAATCAATTAATTAATTCCCTTTTTAATGTCGAGAAGTGATTAATTGGATTTAAGACATTTCCAGATGCTGGAAGCCCCTTTCTCATCATCCCAACCTTTAGATATTTTTGTCTCGAATCCAATGAGTTATTACAACAAGGTATTCCCTCAGATAATATGATTTGAATAACACCATTAGTGTATTTAATTAAATTATGTTCAATAATAACCCAAATTACGGGAATCCTCAGAATGTCACAGAACCAAGAATGAACTGTGTGGAAATGATATTGATGATCAAATATGGTAAATGGGCTAGGTCGAGCCTCATATAATTCCCTCAAACCCTCCAAGCCCATTGTTAAACTCCATTTAACCCTTTGGTTAGGCTGGCATAAACCGCAAAGGCCACCTCCAATTGCAAAGCAAGGAAATCTAAAAATGGGGACATCACAAATTCATTGTTATTTTTATTCTTCATAAGATTAGTTACGTTGTTTATAATATATATCAACTTTTTATAATCTACTCTAATAACATAACATAAGTATTCATAATCTAAAAAGTTTTTCATAATAACATAATTATTCATAATCATTGAGTTGTTCAAACCCTGAACCATTGCATATTATAACATTAATGATGCAACAAGGAGAAATCATGACATATCTTAGTTCTCCTAAAAATGAACTTGTTTTAGGGTTCGAAATGTCGAGAATTACTTTCACTCCAAACACATATTTTCCTTCATTAATTAATTTAATATATTTTACAACAAAATTTTACAAACATTCAATTTACCCACTTTCATTCTATATCTTCCTCTACTTATTTTATATATATAGATACTTATTTTATATATATAGATAGATATATATTTCCACTTTATTTTAAATATTTCACAATAATATACTCTTTACTTTATTTTAAATATTTTCATAATAATGTGATAAGACTTTCAATATGAAGATTCTTTGTATAAAGATCAATATAGATAAAGGATGGCTTGGAAATAAATGTTATCCAACACATTACATTCTTTTTGTCTTGAGGTGGTAATATTTTTTTGGTAATTGTGGCCAGATTCATTTTTATTTCTATTCTTTCATAAGATTAGTTATGTTTTTTATAATATATATTATTTTTTATTTTATTCATAATGTAAAGTTGTGATTATAAAATTTAAAATTGTTATTTTTGTTTTGGTTAATAGTAGAATTATATTTTGATTTGTTGATATTGAATGTGGTTTCAACATTAGAGTTTAAGTTGGATTTGTTTTCCAATTTTTATATGATTTTTTATATACAAAAAATTATTATGAAACATTCTGAATGAGTAAGAAATTTCGGTATTAAAGTTGAGTACATGATCTCTAATCACTATGATGAACATAAATACAACGTCTAAGTGATCATTTCATTTTAGGAATGATTGAAAAATGTCATCATGGAGAAAAATCTTATTAATAACGACCATCATCAAGGGAGACATTTTGAGACTTCTTGTGAAAAGGCAACACAACATGCAAATGCCCTTCCAATAACGAAAGGCAATATGCTCCTCACATTAATACATAAGTAGCCAACAAAAAATCATTTCAATGGATTACAATTGCGATGTGAATTTGAAAAGAAAAGATGTTTGTGTATACAACGTGTAAAGAAAAACTTGCAATGTTAACTTATTTTTCTTAAATCTCCAAGAAAACGATAAAATCACTCATAATTAAAAAGTTTTAGCATTTGTAACAAAATTTCATAAACATTGATTAATTATATATATATATATATATATATATATATATATATATATATATATATATTTCACTTTATATTTTAAATATTTTCATAATAATGTAATTAGACATCTAAATAAAGTAAACTCGACCCAGATGAAATGGAAAGACCCAACAAACACAAACTCGACCTCCTTAGATCAAAACACAACCACAAACTACGAGGCTCAATCTCCATGAAGAAAATTCAGCCTTAAATAAGAAAAATTCACTGTTAAAGATGAAATACTTAGCCACACTGAAGCACAATGAATAAATATGGATGATCTCCTCCCTTTGACCAACTAGGGTGGGTGATCTCACCACTGAAACCAATCATACAAACTCTTTAGGGTTTTTGTCCCAAGAGACAAAGCCTCAAGAGCTCTCTCAATTTTATTTTAGAAAAATACAATATTCATCATGAGAGAGGGAACCCCTCATTCTCCTTATGCTCTCTCGTTGACCCTTTTGGGACCTTTTAACCCTTTTAATAAGTTACAATGTCTTTATTAATTCAATAGTCACTTAGGCATCTTTTTCCCAATTACTCAATGTCACCTTTTTTACAAAGATTAATTTCTCTCTTTGATGACATTAAATAATCAATTAATTAATTCTCTTTCTAATGTCGAGAAGTGATTAATTGGCTTTAAGACATTTCCAGATGCCGGAAGCTCCTTTCTCATCATCCCAACTTTTAGATATTTTTGTCCCGAATCCAATGAGCTATTACACCAAGGTATTCCCTCAGGTAATATGATTTGAATAACACCATTAGTGTATTTAATTAAATTATGTTCAATAATAACCCAAATTACAGGAATCCTCATAATGTCACGGAACCAAGAATGAACCGTGTGGAAATAATATTAATGATGAAATATGGTAAATGGGCTAGATTGGGCCTCATATAATTCCCTCAAACCCTCCAAGCCCATTGTTAAACTCCATTTAACTCTCTGGTCACACTGACATAAACCCCAAAGGCCACCTCCAATTGCAAAGCAAGAAAATCCAAAAATGGGGACATCACAAATTCATTGCTATTTTTATTCTTCATAAGATTAGTTATGTTGTTTATCATATATATATATCAACTTTTTATAATCTACTCTAATAACATAACACAAGTATTCATAATCTAAAATGTTTTTCATAATAGCATAAGTATTCATAATCATTGAGTTGTTCAAACCCTGAACCATTGCATATCATAACATTAATGATGCGACAAGGAGAAATCGTGACATATCTTAGTTTTTTTTAATGATGAACCTGCTTTAGGATTCGAAATATCGAGAATTACTTTCACTCCAAACACATATTTTCCTTCATTAATTAGTTTTAGCATATTTTACAACAAAATTTTACAAACATTCAATTTACCCACTTTCATTCTATTTCTTCCTCTACTTATTATATATATATGTTTTTTTCTTTCCACTTTATTTTAAATATTTCACAATAATATACTCTTTACTTTATTTTAAATATTTTCATAATAATGTGATAAGACTTTCAATATGAGATTATTTGTATAAAGATCAATATAGATAGAGGATGACTTGGAAATAAATGTTATCCAACACAAGTTACATTCTTTTTGTCTTGAGGTGGTATATTTTTTTTTTTTTTGTAATTGTGGCCAGATTCATTTTTATTTCTATTCTTTCATAAGATTAGTTATGTTTTTTATAATATATATTAATTTTTTATTTTATTCATAATGTAAAGTTGTGATTATAAAATTTAAAATTATTATTTTTGTTTTGACTAATAGTAGAATTATATTTTGATTTGTTGATATTGAATGTGGTTTCAACATTAGAATTTAAGTTGGATTTGTTCTCCAATTTTTATATGATTTTTTATATACAAAAAATCATGATGAAACATTTTGAATGAGTAAGAAATTTGATATTAAAGTTGAGTACATGATCTCTAATCATTATGATGAACATAAACACCACATCTAAGTTCTAAGTGATCATTTCATTTCAGGAATGATTGAAAGATGCCATCATGGAGAAAAATCTTATTGATAACGACCATCATCAAGGGAGACATTTTGAGATTTCTTGTGAAAAGGCAACACAACATGCAAATACCCTTCCAATAACGAAAGGCGATATGCTCCTCACATTAATACAAAAGTAGCCAACAAAAAACCATTTCAATGGATTACAATTGCGATGTGAATTTGAAAAGAAAAGATATTTATGTATACAACGTGTAAAGAAAAACTTACAATGTTAACTTATTCTTAAATCTCCTTACAATGTTAACTTATTTTTCTTAAATCTTCAAACCAAAAAAAAAAAATAAAAAAAAAAAAAAAAAAAATCACTCATAATTAAAAAGTTTTAACATTTATAACAAAATTTCGTAAACATATTAATTATATATATATTACATGAAACATTAATATTACAAGACCTAATTGAAAGACTAAGTATTGCTCGGAAATAAATGTTACATTCTTTTTATCTACATCTGTAGAAAGCAGATTGCGCTAAGTGATCGAGCATTGCTTATTTGACCACGGCATATGGATGAAATATTACAACATCACAATAAATAAAACACAATTTTCAATTCTATAATGAACAATATGAATATGAAATATTAATATAATAATTAACATCTCCTTTTTTCCTTATCAAAGGTAAAAGTTTTCTTAATTTTTAAGAGTCGTGGTGAGAATCATATTTCCTTTTCTTTTACTTTTCGTAATATTAATTACATTATTTTTACTTTGTAAAGTATTTATATCATGAGAATGTATTTGACATTTTTCTAATCAATTGAAAAAGATAAGTTCATATCTTTTGTTTAATTTTGTTTATGAAATCAATTAGAACTTTTCTTCATAAAATAAATTATTGTGTAATTAAATATTGCTAATTCACCCATTAACCTTCAATCAATGATCTCACAACTACAAGGTGTGATGTGCCCTCTGACAAGCACCTTAAAGTGGTTATAAGGTTAACATGGCCATTGGATATGTTGACACCCACAACCACTGCCATGAAGAACCCTAAAGCATCTGCCAAAACCATGACCACCAATCTCACTAATCTTGTTGAAGCATCCTTTGTAGGCTTAGATGCAACAAATTCACGCCTAGTGAACATTAACAACAAGAAAGCTGTGAATCTTGCAAGAAAAAATAAATTCAGTATTGTTTATAAATGAATTACCAAAATCCATGCCTAATCTTTCATTGGTGAAGACGAAGATGATAATTGAGATACCCTCTATGAGGGTGGCCTTGATGTCATCGGGATGAGTGACCTCCTTCGACCTCCCCATACTAAGTTCTTGGAATGACATTATGTTTATTGTCACGTCCCCACCGGATGCCTGCTCGAATCTTACGATTGTGCACCTACTAAGGGTGTGCGACACCACGACACTTCTCACTTGGTTCCTTGGCAACACCAAGGATACTTTGTTCGAACTACGCCTCTTCCCCTAAAGCATACCCATACTCAGTTCTAGGCTACAACAGAGTCATACTCATACTCTAGTGCAACTCACTTGTATACTTAGACACATTTTTAACAAGTTAACACTTATTCATTTAAACATACATCCATGAACATGTGAAACAAAAAGAACACTTGTGAAATAGACAAGAGATACACAAATATAGTATGGGTGGCACAAGACGTGCCTAACACCTGGCTAAGTCTTATTATTGCGAAACAATAACAATATGAGCATTTTTGGTTCGGTTTACAACTTGCACACAGTCACACGACTCGCCTCACCTCACCAAGACACTCATACACTAATTTGTCACACTAAGACTCGTCTGTCGCAACAACTTTCACCACTCTTGTGGTGTGCCCCATATGTGCACCCACTGACAGACTCATTGTCTCTTCTCTTTTGCAAGACTTCACACATAACTGTTGTTCTATATCATAGCATGCCTCACCCAGACCTGCAACAATACTTCCCCAAACTCCAAAGTTGCCATGCCTACTGCTAGAATCAATCCAAAGAAGGTCACCCCAACTCTATCCACAAAATCACCTCAAGGTAGCACAAGTCCTTCCATGTGGAGCGACTTGGTTCCTTGAGGGAGCTCGCCCCTCCTTGTCCAAATCTTCCTCTAAACTTTGGTGTTGATCTTGATCTCTTCATCTATGCCTTCTTGGTTGTACGCCTTGTGTTCTTATATGGACTCCAAACATCACCTTTGTGAACTAGCGCATCATTTGGGTGTGTTGCACCCCTTCGCAGACCTACGTGCCCAAATGAGTTGAAGTGTCCCTTCACGGACTGACATGTCCATGAAATCGTGTGTTTGTCAACCTCCACGTCCCTTGGGACTGGCATGCCCCAACCTTGGGTGTGATCCTCATGCCAACGCACCCCAACCTCTTTGGTTCACTTAGCCTTATTCTTTGCCTCATGCTTGGGTAAGCCCCTTGGCATGTTCCTGTAGAAATTTAGATACAAATTAATGTATTCTTGCGATTCTCCTGATCTAACAAGTTCTGCTATTGTTAAATACATAATCGCTTCTACTATTACTTTTGCGGAAGCAATTTAAACCACGATCTCAACCATAAGCACAAAGTGAAATATCAATAACACATAACACAATAATTTTTACCGGGAAAGCATAAAGCTAAAAACCCCACTATCATATATTATGTATATCATGAATCATGAAACAATCTCATACAAAGCTCTAATCCAAGAGCTCTCAGTACAATACAATCGTCTCACACTGTCATACACAAATTAGCA
>ML793260.1:12839-26404 GCA_009831015.1 Picea engelmannii
GAGGGTCCTCCAACTTCGTAAGGCTATAAATATCAAACCGTGAGGAGTTATGTGACGTTTCACATACCACTAGAAATGTAATGGCATGTACTATCCATCTAGGATAGTCTTACGTGCAAATATATCAAAACACATACCATTATACATCAAAAAAACTTGGGTCCATTACCCAAACCTTTGTGCTACTAGACTTTCTTCAAGGGTTGACATCAATGACAACCAACCCAATTAATCAATAACTTGAAGAACTAGTACTTGAAATAGAATACTTACCTTCAAAACCCATGGCTGTAATATTTATTTCATCACCCGAATAAGAACCTAAATCATGTTGTACGGTTGCAGTAGTCTTTGGTTTCCCCTTATAGCTGAACGTTTTGGGTCTCTTTTCAGGATGAAGTTTCCAACAATGCTCTTCATCATGGAAATATTTTGAACAATGTTTGCATGTGAGTTTATCTCCCTCTTGACTGAAGAATTATTTATTCTATTTCCCTTGAACTTCTTCTTTCATTTGTCTCCATGAACAAAAGGTTTCTTGTTTCCCTCTTGAGGTTCATTCCTCCCTCTTGCTTCCAAATGCGTTTCCTATAATTAAACTTCATCTAGACTTGTAGGGTTAAACACAAGTATTGTGTGCCTCAAGTAGCTATGCAATCCTCCAATATATTTGAGTAAAGTTTCTTGAGAAGACAAATATATACCCAAAACCAAAGATCTTCTTCTAAATTCTTGAGTGTAGCTTTGAACACTTTTCACTTTAGCTTGTCTAAAGTTTTTCCAATCCATAATAGATTTCTGCATGTATGCTAATGGATAAAATTGTCTTTTAAGTGCAACAATAAAATCATTCCAAGAGGATAAAACTTTACCATGTTTCTTCATGTCTTCTTGAGTTTTGGCTTCCCACCAAATGAGTGTTGCACTGTCCAATCTTAGAGAAGCAGGTTAAATCTTAGTTTCATCATCTTTGATCCTTTGTATCCTACAATACACTTCAATCTAATGAATCCATTTATCCAACTTCTTAGCATTTACCTCTCCATTGTACATAGACAATTCAAACTTAATATCAAGCTTAAGAAAAGGAGTTTGTAAATTAATTTTACCATGTTATTTTGGAGAATTGGAGGTGGTTGTGAAATGGTAGAAGAGGTGGAAGATGGAGGTAAAGGAGGTGGAGAATTACCATTCCCTCCATTTCCATTTGGATATTTATCACCACTATCTCCATTACCCTTTGGAGGGTTTGAGCTTTCACCTTGCAATCCTACATTTCTTTTTTAAAATAAAACTTTCACCATCTTTGTCATATCATATAAATATTTTTTGAAAGTTTCATCCTTTGAAGCAAGAGTTTCATGACTCTCCTCATGAGCCATACTTGGTGAATATCTCCTTGAATCTTGAGGGGATTATGTAGTTCTCCTTCTTGACAGTTGATAACTTGGGTCTACAAGTTGACCTTCTCCTCTTGTGAGCTTCAACCTTGTAATCATCAGAAAACAAAAACTTGCAAACAATCAAACCTTCAAAAACCTATGCTCTGGTACCAACTTGATCTGAAAATGTAAAGGCTTGAATATTTTTAAAATTACAAGTGAAAAGGTATGTGCTTGGGTAATAGGATCAAGTTACAAACACATAATATTAATGAATTTTTTACTTCATCATGAGAAGCATAAATTGTCATAAACAACCATAAAAATACATGCATTAACACAACAAAATGATAAAGGAATTCACCCCTCTCTTGAGCTACATCTCCTAGTCCAACCTCCAATGGATCTTTTTCATTAATGCTCAAAGTTTCAAAATCAACACTTTACAATGCTCATAATGAGAAATGGATGGCTTCAATACCTCGAGAATGTCCAAAAACCCCTAGTTGGGCTCTTCCTGCACCTGGTTTGGCCAAAACCTGAGTTGGAATCACTCCCTAGAAATTTCTCCTGATTCTTTGTTGGCTTTGCTTGCCAAAATGCACCTAGACTGACTGAACCCGGCTCATGAGCATTTTTTATGCCAAAAAACCAGCATGAGCGCTTTCCCGCAAAATATGGAAAAATGTTGCACCGTTAGTGCGTTGGCCCCTTTTTCCGATGGAGGTCCTGGTCGCATGGCCCATGTGGCCAAGCGCGAACCGCAAATGTAGCACCAGACTAAGCCTAGTCATTAAGAGTCTGTGTCGTAGTCATATGGTAACAGGTGGTGTGAGCATGAGCTAAAGGTTGGAGAGTTTCCCAAGTAGAACCTTTGAGTGGTGAGGTTAGGTCATATGGAAAGGTCGTAACCAAGGGTTGGGGCTTAGCCCCAGCCCTTTGTGCAGCCGTTTGAACCATTGTGTAAAATTATATAGTTAGTAACACATATATGCTTAAGAACCAAAGCGTGGGCGGGCTAGTAGCCCAGCCTCTTCCAAGACTCTACCACTTGTCCTCGAAGGTTGCGGGTTCGACCCCCATGAACACAAAACCAACTTTTATGCTTTGAAGGGGATGCCACATGGAAACCTATTTCTGGACCACGTGGAACCATAACAATGGTCCACATCTTATGCAATGTCACCATATGAATACTCAACATATGAAATGTGTCATGTATGGTGCCATGCCATGTCAACCTATGCCACATCATCAATGACCATGTGTGAGAACGACCTCCTACCACGAGTTAGTATGGTTAGCTTCCACATCACCAATATGGCCATGTCATGTCAACACCTCTTCCCAGTCATCAATCCATATCACCCTGCCATGTGTCAGTATGGGCATGCCACGTCAACACTGTATGGACTATACAATCAACAAAAATTTGTTTGTTTGTCAAAGAAGACATAATGCGATATCTCACTCATACGACGTCTGTTTGAACTTGTTCAAGTTGCATTGGGATCGTGAAGTTGAGGCCTATGCACGTGTCCATTTTGAAGTAATTCCAAGAACTTTTATTTTTTATCATGTTTTGATCCCCTCGATCACTCTGATACCATTTGTAAGGCCTTCCATACAAAGCCTCAAAATAAATAAATATATATTCATTTTCTACTGAAATAAATCCAATTTAGTTCAAGGTTTTTCTTTCATGAATTTCTTTATATGAGGAAGTATATCAACAACAACATAATAATCACAGATCAACTAGTAAAATGCACAAAATACATACCTCAACCTATAGATTAGTTTATTTATCCCATTTTATGATTGTCCTTGTTTTGTCCAAACTGCCCCAAATTGAATATTAACCTCCCAACCAACTAGGAACAACCTCTTTGGCTCCCTAGCTCCAGGAATCCTTGTGGCTTCATGGCCCCCGAGCCCAAAATTCCTAGCAACAACAGTGTCCCTCTGATATTTCCCAAAAACCAATATGTTCACCAATGTCCTCCTCCTTTAAGAATTTTTTCCTCCTTCTTCTTCCTCCAATTTCACCTCCCAAAAACCAAACAATAAAAAAGAACCCTCTCCAAGTCCTCTCCCCTCTTCCTTATCCTCCTCCCTTGAATCCCTCTCCCTCATTCAATTCCCCAACTACCTTATCCCCCCATTAATTCCTCAACAACTTTATCCCTCCCATTAATTACTTCACCTACCAATTTAATAATATTATAATAAAAGACTCCATAAATTTATTTTAATAATTAATTAAATTAAATTTACAACCATGATAATTAAATAATTAATTAGAGTTGTTACACACTAAGGGTAATTTGTGACTTAACCATATAAATAAGACACTCCATGAATCAGTCGAAACAAAACACAAATTTGTTTCATGGAAATTCCAATTCTATTGCAACTTACCAACAATAATATCCCTAAGGATTAATGTATTACATCACACACTTGCTTGAGAATTATGACACTAAGTAGTATTTGTTCAATGCATTGATTAATACATTTTGAAGGATGTTGTTTGTTTGGTATTTTGAAATTGAGAAGATACTGTTGATTTTTCATATATATATATATATATATATATATATATATATATATATATATATATATAATTAATACTAAAATATTTTATTTAAAATAAATATTGAATTTTTTTATTTTTTTTTAAATATCATATGTCAATTTTACATTCCCTTAAATTTAAAAGAATTGTTGGAATGGAATTGCATATATCAATTCATGAGATTGCACAATTCACTAGAATTGCAGATATCAATTCATGATATCAATTTGAAGTTTTGAGGAAAAATGATAAGTATAAGTAAAGTGCCCACAAGGAGGAAAGTGCGAAAAAGGGAAGACAAGGCATAACTAGAAGAATAAAGTTACAATAAGAAAGCAAGAAATTAACTAGGGGATATCTTTGGGATGAATAGATAAGGGTTTTTCCCCCTAGCTTTTTATATAAATATGTAACTTTTTGGGAGATTAGGCGTTGGTTGGTCGTAATTGTTATGGTTGTTTTGGGTTCTATTGGTTGGTCCAGCTAGAAGAAGGTTAAGAAGAGAATGGTGCAATGATTCATGATTGTGAGAGTAACAAATATATATAGGACATAACCAAAAGTTTACTTACTTCCGACTCCCTTACCACCGCAGCAGAAGCCTAGTTCTTGCACTCCCCATAGATACCTTGGGTGAGACTTCATCTAAAAAGTAAGGACGATGTTAAGTGGGTTTTGTTGATCTTAGATAAGCCAAACCTTAAATCTTACAACCCTCCCACAACACAAGTGAGTGCCAACAATTGCCAAAAAAAAAAATCTAAAAAAATTGAATGTTTAGATTTGGCTTTGGATTTGGCTTTAAACATAATTCTTAATCCCTTTTTATATGAACCATGGCTTTGGATGCTATATCAAATATCTGAAACCTATATGTTTTGAGTGATAAGGAAACTTCAATCTGCTAAATTCTCTTAAAGTAAAAAACGTTAACCCGAACTTACCATTATTTAGTTTCATGTAACAAAAAATCTTTAAGGTTTGTTCTAGACATGTTTAAAAGTGTATCAATTTGATACCTGTCTAATAGTATTTATCAATTTTCTCAATAGGATTAAGAGTGTTTATCAATTTTTTCATTAGACTCTGGTTTAGTTGGGGTGGTTAGAATTTACCACTTAAATTTAATTCTCCACTCCCTTTTTATAATTGGGTCCTTGCACTATTTCTATAATTCTATCGAGTCTCAAAGGATAATTTGTCAGTGGTGTTTATCTAAGATTATAATGAGTTCAGTCCCCTCTATCTTTGGTTCTTGATCATTTGATAACTTGGGTTTTTGTTATTTTTCAAAAAACTCTAAGATAGGTCTTCTATTTGTTACATGTTACTATTGTTGAAAGGCTTTTGAAACCTATCCAAGTGCAACATCCTTGTTCATTTGCAAACTTTGTGCAACATCCTTGTTCATCCACAAACTTTTATTTTGAACTTATTGTTCTTGAAAGTGTCAGTTCCAAACTTAATAGAAATATGGCTTCTCAATCAGCTTCTTCATCCGGCAAGCGTTCTTCTAATAATACTGCAACAAATTGGACCTTCAAGAAAAACAAACTATTTGAAAATGCCCTAGCCATTTTTGAAAAAGACACTCTCGACCGTTGGCATAATGTGGCTTCTATGGTTGGTGGGAAATCCCCAGAGGAAGTCAAAAGGAATTATGATATTCTTTTGGAGGACTTGAATCGCATTGAAGTAGGCCAGGTGCCTTTCCCCGACTACATATCTTCGAAGCCTAACAAAAGGGAGATCTCAGGAGGAGGAAAGCCTATCCACGGTAATTCTGACAATGCATAGAAGAAAAGAAAAGGCATGTCTAAAAATTCTCAGTTCTTTGTAATTGTATTGTCATTTTATTTTATTTCTAATCATATCCAGTCCATATAGTTAGTGGTCAACGATACTCCTAATCTGCATTTTGTTGTAATTTGCAAATGCAGAAACACAAATATCACATAAGAAAATCAATAAGAATGCAGACAAGAAACACAACAATTTATGTGGTTCACCCAAACGTTGGGCTATGTCCATTAAGAATAGGTATCATTTGTCTTATTATTTAGATCAAGGAGATTACAGTAGGCTCACACTCATCTCACACTCCTCTCATTACACCATTTCCTCAATTCCCCTTTATTCCTCTACGAGCTTACATCAATAATGAACATAATTAGATTAGTTAAACTTGTGAGTTCATACCAAATTGGCAGATTTGGTTGAACAAGCTACCACAAAAAAGGCTCCACTAAATCTGTTCATATCTACTAAATCCGAGAAATTCGTTGGCATATTCAACAATCTCCACCTTGACAACAATTAACCTGATACCTTACTCCTACTTTTGTTCATCATCTTTTCTACAAGCCAAGAGAATCCAAGCACCATCATAGCTTCTCTAACAGTACAGGTTTTGTGAACATGTATGTTCAGTTCTCTTTGTATGCACTTTCTCAAGAGAGACTCCACCTTCATCGATGACTTGTCTTACAAAATGGTACTTGATAGGTATATGTTTTGTTTTACTGTGATAGGATGGATTCTTAGCCAAGTGAATAGCACTCTGACTGTCACAAAGTAACTTTACTTTGTCCTGCATCCTTTGAAACTCACGAAACAAACATTTCAATCAAACTGCCTCTTTGTAAGCATGTGAAGCAGCTACATATTCTACTTCTATAGTGGATAAAGCAACAATGTTCTGTAGCTTTGAAATCCAACTAATAGCTCCACCTACAAGATTAAATACATACCCTGAAGTTGACCTTCTCTTGTCCAGATCACCTGCAAAATCATAATCAACATATCCACAGACTAACTCACGACCACTGTTGTAGGTGATACAGTAATCACTTGTGCCCCTCAGATACCAAAGCACCCATTTCACTACTGCCCAGTGTTGTTTACCTGGATTTTCCATATACCTGCTGACAACCCCAACTACATGTGAAATGTCTGGCCTTGTACTAACCATCGCATACATTAGACTTCCTACTGCATTAGCATATGGTATTCGAGACATACATTGTTTTTATTCTTTTGTACTAGGATATAAACTTGAAGAAAGCTTAAAATGGGAAGCCAAAGGGATTGAAACTAGTTTCACATCGTTCATACCAAACCTGAAAAGTATCTTCTCAACATACTTTTGTTGTGACAACCAAAGCTTACCATTCCTCCTATCTCTGAATATCTCCATGCCCAAATTCTGCCTTGTTACTCCTAGATATTTCATATCGAACATCCTAGCCATCTGAGCCTTTAACTTGTTGATCTAAGTTATGCTTTTTCTTGGTAAAAGAATATCGTCAACATACAATACTAAGATAATGAATATGCCATTATTCAATTTCTTAAAGTAGACACAATGATCATACTCACTCCTTGTATACTTTTGGCTCACCATGCAAGAGTCTAATTTCTTGTACCATTGTCTGGGCGATTGCCTTAGACCATACAATGATTTCTTGAGCTTGCAAACAAATTTCTTGCTACGATTCTGAACGAACCCTTCAGGTTGTTCCATGTAAATTTCCTCATCCAAATCTCCATGTAAGAAAGCATTTTTAACATCTAGTTTCTCCAACTCCAAATCAAGAAATGCAAGTAATGTTAACACAATTAGAATTGAAACAGTCTTTACAACTGGTGAAAAAATCTCATGAAAGTCAATACCTTCTTTCTAAGAATACCCTTTCACAACCAGACTTGCTTTGTACCTTTCCACCTTATCATCAACATCCTTCTTCAGCTTGTAGACCCACTTGCAACCTACAATTTTTCTGTCTCTTGGATGTTCTACCAGATCCCATGTAGCATTCATCTCTAATGCCTTCATTTCATCCTTCATCACTTCTTTCCATTTATCACTTTTCGAATCCTTCATAGCTTCTTGATAGCATGAAGGTTCATCATCATTAGTACTTAAAGAAACATACCTTCTTGGAGGATTTTTGACCCGTGTAGACCTCCTTAGGGAAGTTTGTGGCCCATCCACAATTTGTTGACTGTCATCATCAACCATGTCTTCCTCTGCTGCAAGAGACTCTTCATGAACATCTTCTGAAACTTGTTCATGTTCACCTTCATTGGTTTCAAACTGAATTTGTTGATACTTTGGTGCGTCTTCATGTTTCATTTGAACATCTACATTTTATTTGATGAGAGATGATTCATAAAATATTACATCTTTGTTAATGGTGATCTTGTGGGTAGTAGGATCCCACAACCTGTATCCCTTAATACCATCACCATATCCCACAAAGATAAACCTTTTTTATTTTGGATATAATTTAGAGCATTGATGTTTCAAAATTAGAGCATAGGCATCACAACCAAAAACTTTAAGATTAGAATAATTATAAGGGTGACCTGTCCATACCTCTTCAGGAATTTTTCATTCTATTGATGTTGATGGTGATCTATTCACCAGATAATAAGATCTAGATACAACTTCTTCCCACAGTTCCTGCGGCAATTTGGTGTTACTCGGCATACTCCTTGCTCTCTTTATAAGACTCATGTTCATGTGTTCAACAACTCCGTTTTGTTGAGGAGTATAGGCAGTGGTTTTATGCCTATCAATCCCAAATTCCTTGCAATAATTCTCAAACTCCATTGACGTAAATTCACCACCATTATCAGTTCTTAAACATTTAATGGATCTACCAATGCTCTTTTCCACTAAATCTCTAAACTACTTGAAAACTGTAAAGACATCATCCTTACTCTTTAACATATAGATCCACACCTTCCTAGAGAAATCATCTATAAATGTTACAAAATATGATGATCTTCCATATGAAATAGTAGGGGATGGTCCCCAAACATCAAAATGGATATAGTCAAGAATTCCCTTACTAGTATGTCTTCCAGTTTTAAATTTATGCAAATTTTGTTTTCCATAAATACAATGCTTGCAGAAACATAACTTTAAAGAATTTAGACTAGGAAGTAACTTGCGATCAAATAATACCTTTAATCCTTGTTCGCTCATATGGCCCAACCGTTGATGCCACATTCGAAAAGAATCACTGTCGTTCTCATATACCATTGTCGCATGATCTGATTTAGTCCTCCCTTCTAACAGAAACAGGTTACCAACCTTCTTTTCTTTCATAACCAGTAGAATTCCTTAGTAGACCTTCATAACTCCACCCTTGAACAATACTCTTATAACCTCTTGTGTCTAAGACTCCCAAAGAGATTAGGTTCTTCCTAAGCTCAGGTACATGTCTTACATCAGTTAATATTTTAACAGTTCCTTCAAACATCTTAATTTGAATGCTACCAATTCCCACAACTTTACACAAGATCTCATTTCCCATGTAAACTATTCCATCATCTATAGACTGATAAGTATTAAACCAATGTCTATGAAGACACATGTGGTTTGAAGTACCAGAATCTAATAACCACTGTTGATCATAACGTGAACCAATACTAATTGAGAAAACTTCATCAGTCATACCTAAACCTATTGTTGAACCTGTTTCGGATGCATTTGCTTCCTTCATCTCTTTTGGAGGGTCTTCTTTGGAGGCTTGTTGTCGCTTCCAACAGTCCTTCTTCAGGTGTCCAGATTTGCCACAAAACCAACACTTAAGATTACTCTTTCTGCCCTTGTACTTTGACCGAGAGAAATCCCTCTAACTGTGCCCTCTTTCTTTAGGTCTGCCTCTAATCACCATCGCCTCAGATGTAGAGGTTTCTAGATTGGATTTCTTGCTTGTTTCCTCAAATAGTAAAGCTCCAACAATGTCATCAAACTCAATACTTTCTGTTGAACTAAAACTAATAGAGGTAACCAAATGATCCCATGACGTGGGCAAAGAACATAATAATGTAATCGCCTTATCTTCAGATTCGAATTTCACTCCCATGCTAGTCAACTGAACTAAGAGAGTATTAAAGGTATTTAAATGATCAGTTATCTTCGTACCTTCCTTCATGCGCAAACTGTACAATTGTATTTTTAGGAAAATCTTGTTTGTCAAGGATTTCATCATGTACAGGCTTTCCATCTTTGACCACAAACCGACCGGTGTTTTCTCTGTAACAATGTTGAACAGTACATCATCGGCCAAACATAGGCATTTGGCACTCAGTGCTCTCGCATCCATCTCATCCCAGTCTTCATTTGTTATGGATGCGGGTTGTTTTTCTTTTCCCAAAAGTGCCTTCACCATGCCTTGTTGCACGAGCAGATCGTGCATCTTAACCTTCCAGATCTCAAAATTGTTCTTTCCATTGAATTTCTCAATTTTGAACTTAGCAATCTATGTCTTTTCCATTAGAGGAAACATAAACAAAACACCATTGTTTGTAATAACCAAGGCTTTATATGAGAAATAACCTTATGTTATATTTAAAGATTGAACCCAAAAACTTAATGGTGACAGTTTTTTGTTTTTTTTTTCAAAACAAATATTTAAAAACAAAAATATTTTATTCCTCAATAAAATATTTTGATACCTTTTTACCCAATCCAAGGAAATTCAAACTTTATGCATATTAAAATATTTTAATATCTCTTTATGCATAGTACTCTCACCATACCATTGCATTCAACCATCTGAAAATAAGCATCCACCATTCGACCATATCGTTTATGCTTACAATATTTAAAAAAGGCCTTTAATCCTTTCAAAAAACAAAGCCTTTAATCCTTTAAATAATATGACATCCCTTTAAAAAAGGTATTCTGTGCTTAACACCATAGCAAAAAATATTTTTCACGCCAAAAATATTAACACATACGCTAAAGTTTATGCACCTCTCAAGTGAGTGGCTTGCTTAATTCAAAGGGTTGTCGTACCTCCCGTATGGTTGGACTGCGGAGATCTCGAAATTTATTTGTGGAGTTGGCGCACCTCCCGACGCATCCAGGCTGCGGAAATTTCGAAAAACCCCCACACCCCCTGACACATCCATGTTGGGGAGATTTCAAAAATTTCTCCGTGCGTGAAGTATTTACTAGTGGTTGTCGTGACTTTCGAGAGGAGAGACCTACAGAAATTTGAGAATAGACGCACCTCGAGCTACTGCTGTTGCTCCTTCGAATTTTGACGTTCTCGACGTCCTTTCTTCCAACCAGCTCTAATACCACTTGTTGTAATTTGCAAATGCGGAAACACAAATATCACATAAGACAATCAATAAGAATGCAGACAAGAAACACAACAATTTATGTGGTTCACCCAAATGTTGAGCTATGTCCACCAAACATAGGTATCGGTTGTCTTATTATTCAGATCAAGGAGATTACAACTGGCTCACACTCATCTCACACTCCTCTCATTACACCATTTCCTCAATTCCCCTTTATGTCTCTACGCGCTTACATCAATAATGAACATAATTAGATTAGTTACACAACTAATTCTAAACTTGTGCATTCATACCAAATTGGCAGATTTGGTTGAACACACTACCACAAAAAAGGCTCCACTAAATCTGCTTATATATACTAAATCTGAGAAATTTGTTGGCATATTCAACACATTCAAACAACTAAGTATGATTAAGGGATTCATTTTAGGTTTTGAAGTGATAGATATATTTTTTCTTCTAGGTTAGTTGGGAGGAATTGTTATCCTCTCCACCGAGTTTAATTTTAGCAAGAGACATGTTGAACTCTTAAGGAGTATATTATTTCAATGGCTTCACCTCGCAAAAACCAAACAATAAAAAAAACCCCTCTTCAAGTCCTCTCCCCTCTTCCTTATCCTCCTCCCTAGAATCCCTCTCCCTCATTCAATTCCTTGTGTTTTATCCTCTCATTAATTTTTCAACAATCTTATCCCTCCCATTAATTACTTTACGTACCAATTTAATAATATTATAATAAAAGACTCAATAAATTTATTTCAATAATTAATTAAATTAATTTACAACCATGATAATTAAATAATTAATTAGGATTGTTACATACTCCCTGTAATTTGAAACTTAACCATATAAATAAAACACTCAATAAATCACTCAAAACAAAATACAAATTTCTTTCATGAAAATTCCAACTCTACTACAACTTACCTACAATAATATTGTATCAATAAACAATATGAGGAGATTCCCTAAGGATTAATGTATTATATCACACTTGCTTGAGAATTATGACAGTAAGTAGTATTTGTTCAATGCATTGATTAATACATTTTGAAATGCATTGATTAATAGTTGTTCTTGTTTACAGTAAGTATATTTTGTTAAATGCATTGATTAATACATTTTGAGATGCATTGATTAATACTGGTTGTTTGTTTGTTTAGTATTTTGAAATTGAGGAGATATTGTTGAATTTTCATATATATATATATATATATATATATTTATATTTAAAATTAATATTAAAATATTTTATTTAAAATAAGTATTGAATATTTTATTATTATTTTTTAAATATCATATGTTAATTTTAATAGTATTTATCAATTTGCTTATGTTTAAGAGTGTTTATCAATTTGTTCATTGGACTCTGGTTTAGTTGGGTGGTTAGAATTTACCACTTAAATTTAATTCTCCGCTCCCTTTTTATTAGATTTTCCATACGTCTCAGCTTTATTTCAAAAACCTCAAGGCTTGTAAAATAATGGTTTCTTGGAAAACCAGACCAAATATCTAATTATCTGCAGGTGACCAAACTTCTTGAAGTAAAGGTTGATAGTGTACTAAGCATAATGCTTCTGAGCATAGGCAGACGTACAATGGAAAAAGTTGGCAAAGTTCTGCTGGTTGGCAAGTTTGATGGAATATAATATGATATGATATTGGTAGTGTGGATATTACCTTGCTTTGTTGTTTTCTATTCAGGCGTTTGTTCCTATTCCCGAAAATTGAACTTTTGATGACGAAACTTGGAATATTGAGACTGGTCTGAAGTGAGATCACTGAATCTGTATCGCTAAAGCTATTCTTAAATAGCCAACTCAATGACTGCTGGCACCATAGTCATGTCAGACGACAAAATTATGCATGTAACCGGGCAGTCGGGCTCTCAGCACTGTCTGTTCAGAATTTTCTTTAAAAAATGACCGAGTAGGCTAACTAGGTAACCAGCAGACCTGTTTTTTTAATAAAAAAATGGGCCTGAAATAGGTCAGATTTTTAAAAGTAGTTTGAGTTTTTTAGGGATTAAAGTTTCATGCATTTCAAAACCTTATTCCAAGGGTTTTAACCCATTTTAAACCAACCTAAATGTTCAAATGCTGACGAGAGTTCTAAATTAACTGAAAATTTAAAACCCCATCCCCTAAAACCTACCTGAAAAGTAACTATGAGAAAAAATTGCTTCCTTGCTCACTCCAAAAATGACTACAGGAAAAATAAATTTTAGAAAGATTCCAATCCCCACACTCCACATATTCTTTTTGTTAGAACATCTCAAATGTTGGAAAAATACCCACTTACCACACCGACGCTTCCACTCCTTTCAAGAGTATGCTTCCACCGACACTCCAAATTGTTTCGGAAAGCTCTGGATCATCCAGATGCTTCCATTGTCTCTATAAAAATAAGCTATGTAACCATTTCACTCATTTAGAAATAAAAATATGTTTCACTGTGCATTGTAGAGTGTTTCTTTGCCTCTGCCCACTCATCGTGGT
>ML793260.1:51361-74439 GCA_009831015.1 Picea engelmannii
CGGATCTTTTTAGTTCCTGGATCATCTCTCAAAGCTAAGATCCTACATGCATGTCATAACTCACCAATAGCAGGGCATCAGAGCATCAGTAAGACGTACAAGCAGGTGAGAGAGAGGTTTGCATGGAAAGGCCTCAAGGAAGATGTGATGAAGCATGTCAAAGAATGCACTACATGCCAAGAAAATAAGGATGAGTGCACGCACCCTGCAGGACTGTTGCAGCCCCTACCTATTCCCGAGCACAAGTGGGAAAGTACATCCATGGATTTCATCACAGGGTTTCCCAGAGCACAGGGGAAAGATTGCATTTTCATGGTGGTAGATAGGTTGACGAAGTTTGCACAATTTTTTCCCATAGCCACAGACTTCACTGCAACACAGGTGGCCGAATTATTTTTCAGAGAGGTGTTCAGACTACATGGCCTACCCAAAACTATCATCAGTGACAGGGACAACAGATTCATGAGTACATTTTGGTAGGAGTTGTTCAAATTAGTGGGTATGACATTGACTCCTAGTACTATCTATCACCCTCAGACGGATGGTTAGAATGAGATAGTCAACAAATGGGTGGAAGGTTACCTCAGAAACTACGTAGCATGACAACAAAAAGCATGGGTCAGATGGTTAAATTTGGGAGAATATTGTTACAACACCACCCAACATATGTCCATCGGCATGTCACCCTTCAGAGCTTTATATAGCTATGATCCTTTATAATTTGTGGAGATTGCATTTGGTGACAGCAGGGCTCCGATGGTACAGGATTGGATACAGCAGAGCCAAGACATTCTCAGGGAATTGAAGGATCATTTACAGAGGGCACAAAACTAGCAAAAGGTCCAAGCAGACAATCACAGGGTTGATCGTACCTTTGAGGTTGGCGATTTAGTCTATTTGAGGTTGCAACCATACAGGCAGGCCTCCATTAAAATAAGCGGAGCGGAGAAATTGCAGCCACGTTTCTTTGGAACTTACAGAGTCAGCAAGAAGATAGGGGCAGTAGCTTATGAGCTAGAGCTTCGACAGGGTAGAAAAATTCACAACGTCTTCCATGTCTCGTGTCTTAAGAAATCCCTCGGTCAACATGTCAGGCCTATTGAGGCATTACCTCCCATGGATGAGGAGGGACAACTTGTTCTGATTCCATAGGAGGTGTTAGAAGTCAGAGAGAAGAGGCTCTGAAACTGAAGCATCAAGGAGTATCTGATCAGGTGGAAGGATTTACCCATTGAGGATGCCACTTGGGAGCCGGAGCACGTGGTTAGAGAAGCAAGTTTGGAATTGCTTGAGGACAAGCAATTTCAAGCAGAGGAGACTGTAATGTCCCCCACCTCTTAGAGAGGTGACGAGGAATTGCTTGAGGACAAGCAATTTCAAGGAGGGGAGACTGTAATGTCCCCCACTAGGTCATAGTCTCACACTGAGGGGGGAAAAGTCAAGAAGTTAAAAGTTATATTTTTAAGTTGACTTAAGAAAGGAAAAGGATAAAGGAGTAAAAGATAACTCAACAGAAGAATAGAAGATTAACCCTAGGATTTAACCTAACTGAACAAAGAATTAGAAGGAAAAGTATAAGTAAGAGGCTGGGGTGCACCTATCACTCATTATGATTTGGATATTTCTTGTTAGTGTTTTGGAGCATTCAGTTTGGGGGTTTGTTGCACAAACCCTTGTGAGCAACTCAGTGGTGAAATATCCACTCACCTTGTTCCACAGCTTGGTCTTGGGGATGAAATATTCCTCCACACCATTCTATTCTTAGCATATTTCCTTCTAAAGCTTCAGAAGACATCAGGGTCATACTGTTGAGGAACTTCCAGCAAGGGTGTACCATACCATTGAGGAGGGCTCGACTTAGCTATTCAGGAGGACGCAACTATATTAGAGGATTCTGCAGTTGGAGAGGTTTTCCTTGGATGTTGGGTTTGAAACTTCAGGAGGAGGATCCCACTACCCTGATCTATTATTTGATTGAGTTTGGGCTCATTTGGAGCATTCTTCCATTAGGACCGAATTATTAAGGGCTTCAGTCTCCACTTGGATGCGTGACACTCTCTAGTTGGAGGGTTTTACATTCATATCTGCTTGATACTAGTATTCATTACTTATACAGCCTTTAGAGGCTTCTTTTGTATTGTCGGGAGCATTTTGTAGCAGCTCATATCTGTTGTTTTTACGGCCATCTGAGGTTTATGCCAGATCGGCCATCTATTGTACTGATCCTACATTGCTTATAATAAAAGGGTCAAATATTGCTTGTGCTTCTATATATTGAATGTATGATGATCTTCATGCGTTGAATGAATATTTTATGCACTTAATAACTGAATAAACACCTGCACATCGACAAACTAGTGGTAGTTAGTGATTCCAAGCCAGAATTGGGCTTGGGATCATTACAGTTTGGATGACCGGAAGTCTACATCTGGTAATTGTTTCTCTTTTGGTTCAGGGTTGATTACTTGGAGCTCAAAGAAGAAAAGTATAGTTTCACTTTCATCCATAGAAGAAGAATATGTTGTAGTCACCTCTGCAGGTACACAAGCATTATGGCTTAGAAAAGTTCTAGAAGAAATTGGAGAGAAGCAAATTCATCCTACAGTGATATTTTGTGATAACACTAGTTCCATCAAATTGGCCAAGAACCCAGTCCATCATAGCAGGACAAAACATTTTGATTTAAAGTATCATTTCATTATATATTTGGTGCAAAAGAAGGAAGTAGAACTAATGTATATAAATATCCAAGAACAAATTCCAGACATTTTCACTAAGGGAGTTGCTAAAGTCCAGTTTTTGAAACTTTGAGATCAGATTGTGAGCCCTCTCAACATCAAGGGGGAGTATGTTGGTAATTGATGCAGTCTTGTCAATCACCTGACATGATACAATATATTTACAGTTTTATTTTATGTCGGTTAGTATTCATATATAGATTGTCTGACTAAATAATGCATGCAAAATGCATGAGTAGTTTTCTAAAATCAATTGTTGTAAGTGTTCAGCTAATTGTTTGTTCTATGAGGCTGTGTACTATTATAAATATCAAGGTTGATCACATGAACGCAACCTTTTTTGTGCAATTACAATTCTTTCTTCTTTCTATGATATTGTGATTTAATCATTTAGTATTTAGTATACTGTTATGCTATTTCATTGAATGATTATCTAGTCCATAGCTAGGCCTGCATAGATCCTTCAATCTTCAGCTCGTCACAATGGGATGCTTCTTGGATGCCCATGAAATCACACATGAACCAAGATGGAACACATATCCTGAAGTATTCTTAGTGTCATCAACAACATACATAATGTCTGGCCTAATGGCAGTGAGGTACATGAGGCTGCCAATCAATCTCTTGAATAGAGTTGGATCTACAATGGATCCCACTTCTGCTTTGCTAAGCTTTGTCCCTCTTGCAATTAGATTCGGTGTTGGTTTACAATTCATCATCCTGAACCTCTTCAACACATCCATGGCATACCTTGCCTTAAATGAAAAAAATCCCGAATCTAACTGAAGAACTTCAATACCAAGGCAATATATCATTAACTCCAAATCAATCATTTCAAATTCTTGTTTCTTGGCTTCTTTAAACTTATCCAATGACGTATTTCCTGTGAAGATCATATCATCAACATATAAACAAACAATCAATATCTGACCTTTCTTATTCATCTTTGTATACAATGTGGGCTTGTTGTTGCTTACCAATAGTGATCAACTATGAATAAAGCTTTCTATACCAATCTTTGGGAGCTTGTTTAAGCCCATAGAGAGATTTCTTCAATATGCAAACTTTGTTTTCATGTCCTTTTATCACATATCCTAGTGGTTTCTCCACATATACTTTTTCTTCTAAAATACCATTCAAAAAGTTGACTTGACATCCATTTGATAAATGTTCCGCCTATTTTGAGTTGCTATGGCTAACAAAACTATCTAACCTTGAAACTAGTGCAAAGGTCTCACCATGTAATGTATTCCAGGCTGCTGTGAAAAAATATTTGCCAGCAATCTAGTCTTGTTCTTTTCAACTTTTCCTTTTTGATTAAACTTGGTTTGGAAACCCATTTTACACCAATGCAATATTTATCTTCTCATAATTCTACTAGATCCCATGTATCATTCTTCTCTATGGAATCAATTTCTTCATCCATTGCTTGGACCCATTTTTCTTCTTTAATTACTTCTTCAAAACTTGAGGATTGACAAACAAACTATGCAAAATTTGAATGCACACTTGTAGGATAGATGACTCACCTTGAACAAAATTTCTTGGAGTCCTTGTTGGATTATTTATCATTGGTGATTTGGTTTGCAAACCTTGTTGTGCACCTTATGCAATCTTCTCCTCTCGTTCATCTTCTAATTGAGGTATTATTGCTCCAACACATATAGTTCTATCTATGCTTCCATTCCGTGTTTCATGTTCTTTGAATTCGACATCTCTATTGATTATCACCTTCTTTGTCACTAGATTATACAATTTATATGCCTTGGACTGATCACTATACCCGAGAAATATGCATTTTTCACTTATGTCATCTAACTTCCTCCTCAATTCTTTAGGCAGATGGGCATATGCCACACAACAAAATACTATGAACTATGCTACATTGCAACTCATACATGTCCATGCTTCTTGTAGAACATTGTTCTTCACACTTTTAGTAGGATATAAGTTCAAAACATAAACAGAGCAAGCTATTGCTTCTCCCCAAAAATCATTTGACAACTTCAACATGTTGCTAGCCATATCCATAATGGTTCTGTTTTTCCTTTCAACAACACCATTTTGTTGAAATATATAACTTCTTGTAAACAATCTTTTGATCCCATATTGCTTGCGAAAATCATGAAAAACATTTGAATCATATTCACCTCCTCTATCTGATATTAACACTTTAATCTGATGACCACTTGTTTTCTCCACCATTGCCTTGAATTCTCTGAACTTGTCAAAAGTTTTTTATTTTTTTGCAATAAAGTACACCCAAGTCTTTTTGTTGTAACCATCTATGAAGGTTAGGAAGTAGTAACTTCCTCCTAGTGACTGGGTCTGCATTGGACCACATAGATCTGTATGAACCATCTCCAAAGATGCATTTTATCTATAAGAAACCTCTCTAGGAAAATTGTCCATGTGTTTCTTTTCCAAAATGCAACTCTCACATGAACTAGTCGACTCTTGAATGGGAGGAAAATATTCAACCATTTTCTTCTAATGCAATAGTTTTAGACCACCAAAATGTAGATGTCCAAATCTGAAATGCCACAACTAAAAATCTTTCGAACATGTTACCTTTTGGGAAAGGAAGACATTGTGTCTATCATAGTTCATGGAAAGAAGATGCATTCTATTCTTTGTCATGTTCACTATAGAAATCAACATATTACTAGGAGGTTTATCATATATGAAACAATCATTTCCCTTAAATATTACATACTATGTAACATTCCCAGCCACCGAGGCTAGTCCATGCCCCAGAAAACTCTCCCTTTTTACATATCTGATACAATGATGTAACATTCCCCAACCCAACCAAGGGACATTACGGTGTGGATTACACATAAAAATGAAATTTTTGTTAACTAAAGTAGTTCTTTTACTGTTAGTCGATTTCTTGTAGCTTACAACTACAAATTTAAAATAGATTTAGCTACTGTCTATAACCATAAAATAGATGCATCTAAAGTATGCTAATAATCAACATGAAATGCAGTTAAATCGTGCATTACAACAACATATAAGTCATTCTCATTCATGCGGAGTTTATGCACAACAATAACACATGTAAATAACTCAACAACAAGATAAAACACTTATCTTTAAACAAAAATGGTGCAACCAACTACTTGGGATGGATGTTCCACCCAATCATAGACTCACTGTTCCAAATCTCAATAGCCATTCATCCCCGGACCCCGAGCTGAGACTAGTAATCCTAAAAAGGGGGTGGTCTCTCAAAGTCCACTCGTAGCTCATAAAACTCATAACCCAACCTAAGCGAGGGACATTACGGTGCCGAATACACATAAAAACAAAATTTGTGTTAACTAAAGTAATTCTTTTACTGTTAACCAATTTCTTGTAGCTTACAGCTACAAATTTAAAATAGATTTAGCTATTATCTATAACCATAAAATAGATGCATCTAAAGCATGCTAATAATCAACATGAAATGCAACTAAACTACTCATTACAAAAACATATAAGTCATTCTCATTCAGGTAGAGTTTATGCACAACAATAACACATGTAAATAACTCACCAAAAAGATAAACAACTTATCTTTAAACAAGAATGGTGCAACAACCTGGTTGGGACGGATTTTCCACCCAATCATAAACTCATTGTTCCAAATCTCAAAAACCAGTCATCCCTGAGTTGAGGCAGGAAAATAATCCAAAAAAGAGGGTGGTCTCTCAAATTCCACTCGAAACTCATAAAACTCATAACCCAACTGATATTATCCTACAACTATCCCGATTGTTCTACCAATTTTCTTCCTCCTGACCTGCCCAATCCAAGGAATGCACCATTTGTTTATCAGGGATAACCCAAGTGATGTACCATCCATTTATCATGATTATCCCAAGGAATGTGCCATTTGTTTATCAGGGTTTCTATAGCACATGTAACTAGGAATATCTAAGCTAGGAACTTGTTGCTAGGAAAACTACCAGCAAACCAACAACAAACACGTGTTGTTACAGTGCAACTCACTCCAAATTTCACTCTTGAGGCCTAAAAACCTAGCTCTTCAATCTCCAGCTCCAAAATGCTCCAAATATGTTCCAACTTTATCTAGAATCCACTCTCCCTAGTTGCACCTGCTCTAAGCTCTCTTTCTTACTCTCTCCTTTTCTTCATGCACACAAACTTCCTTCTTTGAACTGTTGTCCCAAACCATATCAATCTCTTCCCTTTGTCTTTCCTTTCTTCTCTCACATGCTTCCCCAAGGTGATTGTACTTAACACCCATGTGCCCAATAACTCTATCAAGTGACCACTCACAACAACCCTCTTACATGTATTCAATGATTTTCTTTGGGAACACTCAATCAAAAATGGGAAGGTTCATATACAAATATAAAATTTAGCAAAATGGGTTAAACTAATATACATGGGTATTTCCCCCTTCGACCCCTCTTGGCCATAATCCTATACACTCCCCCCTCTTGTGGATTAATTGAGCCCCCATCTCTTGTCCATGTCCCCTTAGCACCTGACATGGAATTTTATTATTAAAACATAGAGATACAATTCACATATTACATTGCTTGGTCGTATCCACACATTATATCCACATACGCATTAATTAAACTAGGGATTATAGTGGGGATGTTAGATTTCCCCTCCCCTATAATTGTGTCTCATCCTTGGTGCACACTATGCTGATATACATATATGAAAATTTACATCACAATACTTAGAAATAAAATTATACAATTTCACAACTCTAGTAGTAGTTCCAACCATAATCTCATGTTCCTCTCAACTTGTTGACCCAAGAAATGCATGATTCATTTATCAAGGATAACCTAAGGGATGTACCATCCGTTTATCAGGGATAACCCAATAAATGAGCCATTATTTTATCAAGGTCCCCAACGTAATTGGCTAGGACTCTCAGATGTGGTTCTAGAACTCTAGCTTCTCAAAATGGAGTCTTGCATTTTGTTTTCTTCAAAATTGTCAAAAACTTCCTGGTATTATTCTCGCATGTTTTCTTCATGCTCCCATGTATCATATTCAATACCGTAGTAGGTCCATTGAACCTTTACCATCCATATGGATTTGTTCCTCGACACCTTGACTTTCCAATCCAGGATTCGTACTGGTTCCACCCAGAAACCCCCTTTGTGCTCCACCTGGATCACATTCCAATCAATTATGTGGTTTGGATTAGATACATACTTCTTTAATAATGATACATGAAATACATTATGCACTCTCATGGATGCAGGAAATGCTATAATGTATGAAATTAACCCTACATTTTCTAATATTTCAAAAGGTCTACAATATCTTGTTGCCAACTTCGGGAAACTTCCTAATCTTAGTGAACTTATATTTGTCTTCAATTTCAAAAACACATATTCGCCTACTTTAAAATATCATAAAACTCTTCTCTTGTCTGCATAAATTTTCTTCCTATCCTAGGAATCCTTTAAATTATTCTTTATCTTCACCACCTTCTCTTCTATTTCCTTTAACAATTATGGCCCAACAATTGCTATGTATGTTGGATTATCCCAACTCATGGGTGTGTTACATTTTCTGTCATACAATGTCTTAAATGGACTCATTTTCAATGAGGTTTGATACCCATTGTTGTAAGAAAATTCAACTAAATGAATATAATCTTCCCACTTTGATGGTTGATCCATCACATACATTCTAAGCATGCCCTCAATTATCATGTTAGTCCTCTCTATTTTCCCATCTAACTCTAGATGATACACTGTGCTAAGATTTAAATCCATCCCAAAGCCTTCGAACAAACGTTTCCAAAAATTTGAAGTAAACTTTGGATCTATATATGAAACTATTTCTTTAGGTACCCCATGTATCCTAGAAACTTCTTTTATGGAAATATATGCAATATTAACTACCTTATTGTGGTCTTCAATGGAATAAAATGTGTTTCTTTAGTTAATTTATTCACCACCACCATGGTGGAGTCATGTTGCTTCACTATTCCAGGAAGCTTTGTGATAAAATAAATCGTAACTACTTCCCATTTCCATTCTGGAATGGGAATCAACTGCAATAACCCAACTGGATACCTATGCTCAGTCTTCAATTTTTGGAACTCTAGACATCTGACTATGCAATTAGCCACTTATTTCTTTATTCCCAGCCAAACCTATTGGCTTCTTCATGCTGCAGTTTTCTTTTGATATCCTGGGAGTCCAACATACGACACATTAATTTTCATCTCACTATAATTTGACACATACACCTTTCCCTTGTACATGATCTTCCTTTATCTCATAACAATTAAATTTCTTCTGAAAATTAGCTTGTTGTAATGTTTCTTTTATTTCACATATTGTTGATATGAATTTGTTGTTTCAATAATTTGATCTTTCAAATTTTTCCTGTACATGCTGATGGATCCCACATGGACTTCATGAGCTCTTTTGTTGAGTGCATCAACCACTTGATTTTATTTTCCTTTTATATGTTTAATTTTGAAGTCATATTCACTCATAAATTCTAGTCATCTAGTTTGTCTAGCATTTAGTGTTGGTTGTCCAAACAAATGTTTTAGACGACAATGGTCTATTATTAGATCGAATTTCTTACCCATAAGGTAATGTCTCCACATTTTCCATGCATGTACAATCACTTCTAACTCCAATTCGTGTGTAGAATAATTCCTCTCATGCTCTTCTAATTTTTTGGACTCATAGCATACCACATGGTCCCTTTGACTGGGAACTCGATCGATTCCTTCCTTGCATGCATCGTTGCATACCAAAAACTATTCATTTGGATCTACAATATTCAAGATTGGTGAGCTTGTCAATATTTCCATCAATTGTTGAAAACTCTATTCACACTTGGAAGTCCATTCAAATTTCACTCCCTTCTTTTGCAAAGAAGTTATTGTACTTGCAATCTTTGAGAACCCTTTTATGAATCTTCGGTAATAATTGGAAATACCCATGAATGATCTGACCTCTGTCACATTATTTGGTGTTGACCATCCTCTAATGGCCTCTATATTCCTAGGATCAACTTCTATCCCTACTGCTAAAATTATATGCCCCAAGTAGTGAATCTTCTTTTGGTAAAAGATGCACTTAGCTTAGCATACAATTTATTCTCTCTTAAAGCTTGGAAAATCATTCTTAAATGTTGCTCATGTTCCTCTTCTAATTTAGAATATATGAGGATGTCATCTAAGAACACAATCAAAAACATGTCCAGGTACTCCCTGAACACTCCATTCATCAGGCACATAAAAACTCTTGGGGCATTTGATAGCCCAAATTGCACTACTGTGAATTAATAATTCCCATATCTTGTTCTATATTTTGTCTTGTTGATGTCTTCTTCCTTTATCCTTTCTTGATGATAGCCTAATCTCAAGTCAATCTTCGAAAATATTCTTGCACCTTTCATCTGGTAAAAAAAAATCATCAATTCTTCACAAATGATACTTATTCTTTATGGTAACCTTATTAAGCTTCCTGAAATCAATACACAACCTTAAGGTTCCATCATTATTCTTCACAAAAAGAATCAGGGATCCCCAAGGAAGAAGGGGCGAAATCAGAAGAGTTGTGGCTATATGAGATCATGCATAAACACACCAAAACAAAATACAAGACTCTTGGGGTTGTAAAACTTTATTCACTTCATTGCTTTGGAGAGAGAGTTAAATACACATAATTTACTAATAATAGAAAACTAAAACTTTTCTTCAACTAACTAAAACACTTTTTTTAAGTTTAAAATTAAATCTTTCCAAAAGATTGTAACTCTCCCTCTTAATTATATTCTAACACTCCCTCTTAATTACTAGTGCAAAATGTTTTAGAGTTTACAACACCTAAATTTTGTCTATGAAACTCAAATAGATATTTTGACAATGGATTTGTAAATATGTCATGAATTGGTGTTGTTTTGATGTACAAGATTCCAAGTAGATTTCTCCATTGTTTACAAGTTCTCTAATAAAATGATATTATTTTTCTAATGAAAAACAAGGTTCTTAGATAGAGATTTTGCTAAGCTATCGTCACAATACATCGTAGTTTGGTCCTTGTCCTTGTAGAATATCACCCAATACTCTATGTAACCAAATTGTTGTTGTGGTTGTTACATTCTCAACTTCAACTGATGGAATCGTCACAATAGGTTGCTTCTTGGATGCCCATGAAATCACACGTGAACCAAGATGGAACACATATCCTGAAGTGTTCTTCCTGTCATCAATACTACCTGCAAAATCGTTGTCAGTATATCCAATCAAGAAATCATTACTAGTGTTGGAATATATTATGTCATATCTTATTGTTCCAACAATATATTTCATAAATATTTTTCCAACTTGCCCATGTGAATCTTTTGGAGACTACATGAAACTAGAAACCAAACTGACAACATACATAATGTATGGCCTAGTGGCGGTGAGATACATGAGACTGTCAACCAATATCATTAATAGAGTTGGATCTACATTGGATCCCACATCCTCTTTAACATCCATGGCATACCTTTCCTTAAATGAAAAAACTCAAGGAAATATATCATTAACACCAAATCAATCATTTCAAATTCTTGTTTCATGGTTGCTTTAAACTTGTCCAATGACATATTTCTTGTGAAGATCATATCATCAACATATAAAAAAACAATCAATATTTGACCTTTCGTATTCACCTTTGTATATAATGTGGGCTCATTATTTCTTACCAATACCAAGCTTTGGGAGATTTCTTAATCCCATAGAGAGATTTCTTCAATATGTAGACTTTGTTTTCATGTCATTTTATCACATATCCTAATGGTTGCTCCACATATACTTCTTCTTCTAAAATACCATTCCAAAAAGTTGACTTGACATCCATTTGATAAACATTCCACTTGTTTTGAGTTGCTATGGCTAAGACAACTATCTAAACTTGAAACTAGTGCAAATGTCTCACAATGTAATCTATTCCAGGCTACTGTGAAAAATCATTTGCCACCAATCTCCTTTTGTACTTTTCTAGACGAGATTAGCAACAATATGGGATCACCTATAGTTAGCATGTTGTAAACTATCTTTTGATCCCATATTGCTTGCAAAAATCATGAAAAACATTTGAATCATATTCACCTCCTCTATTTGATATTAACACTTTAATATGATGATCACTTTGTTTCTCCACCATTGCCTTGAATTCTCTGAACTTGTCAAAAGTTTTTTATTTCTTTGCAATAAAGTAAACCCAAGTCTTTTTGTTGTAACCATCTATGAAGGTTAGGAAGTAGTAACTTCCTCCTAGTGACTCGGTCTACAATGGAACAAATAGATATGTATGAACCATCTCCAAAGGTGAATTTTATCTATAAGAAACCCCAAGAAAATTGTTCATGTGTTGCTTTTCCAAAATGCAACTCTCACATGAACTAGTAGTCTCTTGAATGGGAGGAAAATCTTCAACCATTTTCTTCTACTGCAATAGTTTTAGACAACCAAAATGTAGATGTCCAAATTTGAAATGCCACAACCTAAAATATTCCAAACATGTTACCTTTTGGGAAAGGAATACATCTTATCTATCATAGTTCATGGAAAGAGGATGCATTCTTTTCTTTGTCATGTTCAATGTAGAAATCAACATCTTACTGGGAGGTTTATCATATATGAAACAATCATTGCCCTTAAATATTACATCACATGTAACGTTCCCAGCCACTCAGGCTAGGCCACTCCACACAAAACTCTCCCTTTTTACTGATCTGATACCATAATCTAACATTCCCCATCCCAACCAAGGGACATTGTAGTGCGGAATACACATAAAAAAAAAAAATTTGTTAACTAAAGTAATTATTTTACTGTTAGCCGATCTCCTATAGATTACAACTACAAATTTTAATCAGATTTAGCTATTGTCTATAAACATAAAATAGATGCATCTAAAGTATGCTAATAATCAACATGAAATGCAACTAAACCGCTCATTACAACACCATATAGGTCATTTTCATTCATGCATAGTTTATGCACAACAATAACACATGTAAATAACTCAGCAACAAGATAAAACACTTATCGTTAAACAAGAATGGTGCAACCAACTTCTTGGGATGGACGTTCCACCCAATTTGTTAGGGACCTAACCCCTCACATAGGTAGAATTTCCATGTAATAAAGGTCAATATTAATAAAGGCTATCAATAAGTAAGAATAATTCCAATGTAAGAAGACCTAATAGAAGCTTCTGCTTCTAGAAGGATCTTCCTCTAGATCGTTCTTTTGATAGACATATTTAGTATAAATAGGAGTCAAGGGTATGAAAAGTTTTGTATTGGATATTATTTTAAGAGACCTCTAGTCTGTTGGAGGTTGCCTCCTCGAAGAGGCAAGTGAAAACTTCTCTCGGTAATCAAAGTGTTACTTATGATGTTATTTTGTTATCATTTTGGTATTATCATGTTGTTGTTCTGGTTATATTGTTGTTCATATACAATTTCTAGCTATTTATTTTTGTTATGCATACTTTTTATATTTCGAATATTACAAGTGGTATCAGAGAAACTTCCTCGGCAGAAAATTGTGGGTTAATTTTTTCTCAGGGTAGAGATGTATTCCGACATCTTTAAGCTATAGAGATTTGTCCTTATGCTCATAAACCCACGGTCGGGGATTCATACATGCAGGAAATAAAAGTTGTACTTAAGAGCACATCTGTTGGGCACCCTTGTAACCCCTGTTGGTACCCCTTCAAGTGGTAGCGCATCAGACAACACATGTATATGGATCAACCTAGATCTCTTGAATCCCTCCGTAGATAAACCGATCGGCCGCTTGAATAATATAGTGCCAATGAGAACAAAAATCAGGAAGATACTCTCTAGTACATGGGTAGTTGGTTAGTATGGCTAAGGGTATGGTCTAGCCTCCTTAGTTTGTACCCTGAGATATTGGGTCGAGTACTACTATTGGACCCCGCACGTATATCAGAGAGCTATAGCACATGGGAAACCCTTGTCTATAGAACCCTTGAATACCCTAACCCTTGGGAAGGAAAAACAAATAGAACCAACAAGATCTATTGCCATGCTACATTATCTTCTTCATTCTGGCTGCAAAATTACTACACATTTCTTCTTGTTAAGCATTTGGGAATTTCGTCACTCAATATTCTTTAGGCCGGAGTATAACTCCAAAGGAGTTAAAAAAAAATATATATATATATAGTGGTCCTTCCGACACACTTATTTGGGACCTATTCCATTGGATTCCCCTTTTCTCCCTGATCACAGTCATACCCTTCATTTTTAATCCCTTTTGTTTCAATGGACCCGACCCCTTCCTAGTTTCCCTATTTTTCCACCTATCCCATTATATTTCCCTACAAGCATTGATCGTCGTGGTACCTATCACTTCTAATTAATTTTTTGTGGTCCCACCCACCCATGTTTTTCTTACCCACACTTCTCCTCTCCAAATGGCCACCAGTCGCAACCAATATCTCCAAAATTCCTTCAATCAAGCCCATGTCTCCATCGAACATCTCACATCTCAGTCAAATTCCACCAATTCTCATATTGACACCTTAGAAGCCAACCTCACAACCCAATTGACCTCCAGCCAGTATGTTCTTAATCAATTGTTGAACCGACCTACAGGTCCTTCTTCATCAACAAAAATCGATGATGTTGATTCCTCTCAATATCCACATTTTCACTCCAAATCCTTTCATCGTGAACCTCGTCTTCCCTGTGTAGAGTTCAATAAATTTGATCGTTCTGATCCTATAGTTTGGGTCACTCAAATGGAGCGTTATTTTTCTCTGCATGGTATTATTGGTGAGTTGGCCAAACTTTTCTATGCTTTCCTCTATCTAGATCCTGAACGTTGGCAATGGTGGCAATGGAGCAAAAATTCACGTCAGGGGTATATTGCCTGGACCCAGTTTTTTGCTGAGATCTATGCCCTCTTTGATACTGATACCCACTATCTAGGTTGTTTGACCAAGTTGAAACAGTCAGGCACAGTGGAAGACTTCATCACTGCTTTTGAGCATTTGGCCTTTCGAACAGAAGGCATGTCAGATCCATTCTTCCGTGAATGCTTGATTAGTGGTCTCAAGGATGAAATATGATCTCAGGTTCTCATGGCCTGCCCTTCCACTTGGTTGGAAGCTACTCAACGTGCTAAAGAGGCCCAACAAGTTGTTTTGTCCCAAAACATAAAACCCCCTTTTGTTCCTTGCCTTCAACCCGCTAATCCTAACCCCCCTGTTACTCCCCTTAAGGTCCAGAAACTAACTAGGCCTGAAATGGATGAACGCCAAATGAAGGGTCTTTTCTATAATTTTGATGAAAAATATTTTTCGGGGCATAAGTGTAAGGAGAAAAAACTATTTATGGCCATCTCAAAAGATGTTATTAAAGAGGATGTGACAGTTCCTCTTGTTGAAGAACCCTCCCTTCCCGATGCCACCGAAGAGCCTGTTGACCCACCTGAAGTTGACCCACTTATTTCCTTGCATGCCCTCATTGGCTTCTCAGCCCCCCAAATTCTTAAGCTCATTGGATACATTAATCACAAGAAGGTCATCATCCTTGTTGACAGTGGTATCACCCACAATTTTATTCATCATCGCATTACTCAGGAAACCAATTGCTATAATTGTGTTGTCAATAATTTTCAAATCATGATAGCCAATGGTGGGTCTATGAAATGTGGTGGGCAGTGTGAAAATTTCTATCTTCAAATTGGACATTACCAACTGAAATCTCATATGTTTTCCATTGACATGGGCGGTTGTGACATTGTGCTAGGTGTTGAATGGTTACACACTTTGGGTCCCATTCTTATGGATTTTAAGGAATTAACCATGAAATTCCAATAGGAAGGAAAAAAGTATCAGTTTCAAGGCCTCACAGATGGTTCTCCTAAGATCATTAGTTCCCATCGTATGGAAAATATCCTCAAGAAAGGCCATTCTGGTATCATTTCTCAAGTCCATTCTATTCAAGCTGTTGAGAGACCCTCTGTCCATCCTGACCTCCAAGATATCCTTTCCAAACATCAATTTGTTTTTTCCACCCTTCATCCTTCTCATGGTGTTCATGATCATTCCATTCCCTTTGTTCCTGGCAGTCTTCCTCCCAATTTTCTCCCTTATCGCCACCCCTTTTCCCAAAAGAATGAAATTGAGAAAATAGTGTAGGAATTTCTCCAAGCGAGTGTTATCCGCCCCAATACCAGCCCTTATTATTGTCGTGTGGTCATGGTACTTAAGAAAGAATGTACTTGGTGCATGTGTCCCAACTTTCATGCCCTAAATAAGCTCATCATCAAGGACATGTTCCCCATTCCTATAATTGATGATCTATTGGATGAGTTGAGTGGTGCTTGGTACTTCACTAAACTTGATCTGCGTTCGGTCTACCACCAGATACGTATACAATAGGGTGACATACCCAAGACTTCCTTTCACACTCACGAGGGTCACTATGAGTTTTTGGTCATGCCCTTTGGCATGTGTAATGCCCCCTCCACCTTCCAAAGCCTCATGAATCATGTCTTCCATCCTTTTCTTCGTCATTTTGTCTTAGTTTTCTTTGATAATATTCTCATCTATAGTAAAACTTGGCAATCTCATCTTTCCCATGTGGATCAAATTCTCCATCTACTCTCGTAGCACCAACGTTTCCTAAAACAATCAAAATGTGCTTGGACTCCAATAGCTTCTCGAGATTTTCAAACCTTGAAGATGGATATGTGCACCACTCCAGTTTTGGCCCTTCCTGATTTCACAAAGATCTTTGTCTTGGAATGTGATTCTTTCGGGAAAGGAATTAGTTCCATCCTTATGCAACAGGATTGGCCTTTCGCCTTTACCAGCAAACAACTGTCAGAGAAAAATTTGGGAAAATCAATCTATGAAAAGGAAATTGATCCAGATTTTATGAGAAGAATGAAATGAATATAGATTATTAACAAGTGCTTAACACAAAATAATAGAGATACAGTAAAACTGGTTTTCTATTCAATAACGAAATAAGATGAAACTACAAAATGTGGCAGAACCAAGCTTGTTGGAATGGTGTCGGCTTATCTCTGAGAAGAGATGTGACGGCTAAGTTCATTCGCAAGAAGAAGATTACAATGAGATTCTGAAGGCCTTTTTACAATAAAAAAGAATGCCAAAAAACCTATACATCCAAAAAACTAACCCTAGGAGATGAAACACCAAAAGTCATGTGGGCCCTATTTGGGTAAGCTAGTACATCAACTTCCCGGGGTCGTAACTTTTGCATACGAGCTCCATTTTAGGTGTGTGATAGCCCATTGGAAAAGTATCGTCAAGAAGATTCATTTTGGGGGATCAATCATTCCTTTGGGTATCATTGAGGAGATCAACCCCGAAAAACCCTCATTTAGGCCCTCAAAATGGCCTCGGAAGTTAAAACTGCTAAAAATAGTAAATTGCCAAAATTGTCAAAAAATTGTTTTGAGCCAGTTGGAAAAGGTGGGTGGCCATCAATATCCATCTGGATCAATCCTCCCTCCTTAGTAAGAAATGGTATCCATTGCGTTGAGTTCCCCCATCAAATGAGGAAATTTATGTTGAATTTGGCCCCGGTGAGCCACTTGCCTTGGTGCAGGAGTTGCCCTGCTTTGACGACTCGATAAAGTTGGATCCTTTGTTGTCGAGTGCTCTTGATCTATGTGTCCAAAATCTGATCATTGGATGCATGTTGTATGCAGTCAGGGTTTAGATATGTTGGTGTTAGTTGTTCTGCTACTTCTGAGGTGTCCAATAATGGTGGGAAATAAGGGCGAAGGAGATCCACATTGAACACTGGGTGCAGGCCAAGGAAAGGAGGAATGTTGAGCTCAAAATCATTATCCCCCACAGCCTTGGTGATAGTGTATGGCCCATAACGGAGTGGGTGAAGCTTCCGATGGGGTCCTTTAAGTCGTTCTTTCTGCAAGTGCAACCAAACTTTGTCACCCACCTGAAACTTATGTGGCACACGATGTTGATCATGGCATTGTTTTTACTTATCATTGGACTTCTGTAGGATATCCTAAACTTGTTGGAGGATGTGCAGGATCCTCTCAATGAACCAGGTGGCCTTGTCAGCTTCAGTTGGAGCAGGAGATGAGTCGATCGAGGTGATCGCAAGGGGAAGTTGAACATCTATGGGACCCAATGGTTGGAATCCCAACTCCACATGAAAGGGGATGTGGTCGGTTGAGCTATACAGGGCTTGGTTGTAGCTTTGCTGGACATAGGGAAGTCTCTCATCCCATGTGCAAGGGTGCTTTGAATTATACATGAGAAGGATATGCACAATCATTTGATTTACAACCTTGGTTTGGCCATCTGTCTGGGGGTGGAAGGTCATGGATTTGGTTAGCTTGGTGTCTAGCAGTGACCATAGGCTCGACCAGAATGTGCTGAGAAATCAACTGTCCTGATCTAAGATAATGGTTTGTGGGATTCCAAAATGTAACTAGACTCATTCAAAGAAGATATTGGCAATGGCCTTTGTTGTGATGCTCTTCTTGTAGGGAACCAGAATCACCATCTTAGAAAAGCGATCAACAACCACAAAAACACAGTCATTTCCCCACTTGGTGGATGGGAGGCTCGACATGTATTCCATTGAGATGGATTCCCATGGCCTGTCAGTAGTAGGAAGAGGGGTGTACAGGCCCTATTTCTTAGTGGCCGGTTTGGAAATAGCGCAGGCAGTGCAGGACCTGATATACTTGCTAACCTCCTATCGAAGTTTTGACGAGTATAAATGTTTCTGTAGCATATCCACTATATTTTCAACGTCGAAGTGTCCTACCACCCAACTGTAGTGGGCTTCCCAGATCATCTTCTCTCGCTCACTTGATGGAACATAGATATGGCCTAGACAACACAATAACCCATTTTGAATATGGAAATTATCGACAACTACGTTTGCACACAACATTTGGTAAGTGGTGGCGAAGTCAGGGTCTGTCTCATAGAGTTGAGGCCATCTAGATGTCTCATGGCTACAAGATTATAGCACTGTGGTGAGTGTCTCGACTGTTGGTCTGCTCAGGAAATCAGTGACATGATTGGTGCTTCATGTTTTATACTTGATGTTGAGGTGGAAATGTTGAAAGTATGTGGACCACTTTTGATGGCAGTCATTCTGCAATTTTCCCTGTGTCTGCATGAACTGTAGTGTCTTATGATCAGTGTGGATGAGTGTCTCCTTCCCAAGAATGTAATGCCTCCACTAGCGGCAGGCTTTCACAATGGAGTACATTTCTTTGTCATAAGTAGGTTACTTACGGATAGTATATGATAGTGCCTCACTATGATAGGCCATGGGGTGGTCATGCTGAGTGAGAACGATGCCCACGGCATAGTCTGAAGCATCTGTCTCGATCTCAAAGGGATGTTGCAGGTCTGATAATGAAATTACTAGGGTTGAGCACAAGTGCTGCTTCAAATCATCGAACGCTTGTTGTTGGTATCGACCCCACACAAATTTCTCCTTACCACCACCCCTGTTTATTTGGTTGAGGGCCCATGCAATATGGGAGAATCCCAACACGAATCTGTGGTAGACATTTTCAAGGCGCAAGAAGCTCTGAAGTTCAGTGAGTTTTGTTGGGGTTGGCTAGTCACGAATGACTTGGATCTTAGTTGGATCCACATGTATGCCATGATGATCAATGATGTAGCCTAGGTAATGGACCCGATCCATGCCGAAGGAGCATTTTTCCAAGTTGGCGTATAGCTTATGCTACCGCAGGGTGTGCAAAACCTGTTGAATATGCTGCAAGTGTTCGGCCCAAGTCTTGCTGTAAATTAGAATTTCATCCAGATACACCAGTACAAAAGTATTGGTGAATGGTCGCAGGATATTTTCCATCATCCTCGTGAAAGTGATTGGGGCATTTTCTCAAACCAAAGGGCATGGCCAACCATTCAAAAATGCCTTCATTTGACTTGAAGGCGGTCTTCCATACATCTGTCTGTTCTATAAGGACCTGGTGGTATCCAGACTTCAGATCAATCTTACTGAAGTATTTGTCCCCCGTGAGTTGATCAAGGAGGTCGTTGATTCAGGGAATCGGGTACCAGTTTCTTACTGTGATTTTATTCAGAGCTCGGTAATCAATACAGAGTCGTGAGGTTCCATATTTCTTCTGTACCAGCACAATTGGGCTCCCACAAGGTGATGATATGGGGTGGATGTTCCCCTTGTGGAGAAGTTCTTGGAACTATCACTTGATCTCCTCATTCTCGAACGAAGAGCAATGATAGACTGTCCCATTGGGTAGCGGTTCTCCAGGGGTCAGATCGATGGGGTTCTTGACCTGGAAGTGCAGAGGCACCTCTATAGGTGAACAAAAGATATCTGAGTATTCCTCCATGACCTTATCTACTTACTTCTGCTATGTGGAGAGGTCGGCCACAGAGACCCTAGATGTGGCTATGATCTTTCGCTTATTCTGAGAGAGAATCATGAAGAAGACAAACTTCCTCGTCTGAGAGATGACCTTCTTCCATTTCTTAGCAGATATCAAGGAAATAACACTAGGTGGGACTGCATTGGGTATCCTGTATAATTTCTTGTTCAAAGTAATAATAACACTACGAGGCCTAGACTCATATACATCAGAAAGTTTCCATAAATAAGGTTGGCCCAAAAGATCATCACAAACTTCGAGAGGAGAAACATCACACAATACCTCGTCTTTGAACGGCTTCATGTCGTATGATAGTCGACATTATTGGATGATGCAGAGATCACTTCCTTGGCAGAGCCATCCAATGGTGTAGGGTTGTGGGTGCGGTGTTCTTGGCAGGGCTAGCCGCTTGACGACCTCTTCTAAGATGAGGTTCTTCTTGCTACCACTATCAATGATGAAGTGCAACGAGGTGCCTTTTACCCACATATATGAATGGAAGAGGCGCTCTCCTTCTTATGGCTCATTTGGTTCAACAGGCTAGAGCTTGGTGGTAGCAACGGTGGCATTGGGTTCCACATCAATGATCCATCTTCCCTTTTCTGGTTCTAGCTCAGAGTCAGAATTCGCATCTGATTTAGAGGCTTTCACTTCGACCACCAGCGACTGTTTTGAGTGGCAGTATGAGATGTCCATATCGGTAGGCTGCGCCCAAGGATGAGATGTCCATAAATTCCATTTCATTCTGGATGTATCTATGCAGAGCACCGCGATACTTGAGCACCATATGTCTCTCTGAATCTTTGATACCCAGCTTGGTGCACAAGGTATGGAATATATTTGTGAACTCTGGCACTGCTTGGTCTCTTTCTTTCCGCAGTGTGATCCATTTGGTATACAGGTCGTCATAACTTCCGACAGGGTAGTATTGTTCCTTAATAACATCCCTAAAGGATTCCCAGGTGGCTGTGACTAAAAATAATGAGGTTTCCTCTGTTTCCTTTTTCTCACAGAAAGTTTCCCACCAATATCTGACATGGGGAACGACTTTGAGGAGAGAAAAAGTAATCTTTTCTCTATTCAAAAAGTTATGGAAATAAAAATACCCTTCTAGTATATTCAACCACTTGTCTACAACATCTGTGTCTATATTACCTTCAAATATAGGAATATCAAAGTTTATTTGTACGTTGAAGAGGGTGGCACCTTCATTTTAAAAAGATGTGTTGCATGTTGGTAGTCATCGAAGGATTTGCGCGAAACTATCCATCATCTCATTCCTCTGTTGCGAGAGGGATTCCTCAATCAAAAGTTTGAAAGGATCTCCTATCCTGTCATCTTTATTTTATCCTACCATGAGAGTTATCTTGGGCATGCGAGAGCTTCTATCCTCAAGAGAAACAAGCTCGAGACCCAACTCTTTGTACTCTGACCTCGCTGGGGACACGCATTAAGATGACAAGGAGCAAACCGCTCTGATACCACTGATCCGGATTTTATGAGCAGAACGAAATGAATACAGATTATTAACAGGTTTGTAACACAAAATAACAGAGATACAATAAAACTGGTTTTCTATTCAATAACGAAATAATATGAAACTGTAAAATGCAGCGGAAACAAGCTTGCTGGAATGGTGGGGGCTTATCTCTAAGAAGAGATGTGACGGTTGCGCTCATTCGCAAGAAGAATATTACAATGAGTCTCTGAAGGCCTTTTTACAATAAACAAGAATATAAAAAACCCTAGACATCCCAAAACCTAACCCTAGGAGATGAAGCGCCAAAAGTCATGTGGGCCCCGTTTGGGTGAGTTAGTACATCAACTTCCTGGGGTCGTAACTTTTGCATACGATCTCCGTTTTAGGCCTGTGATAGCTCGTTAGAAAGGTGTCGTCGAGGAGATTAATTTTGGGTGTTCAATAATTCCCTCAACTATAATTAGGGAGATCTATCCTTAGAAACCTTCATTTAGGCCCTCAAAATGGCCCCGGAAGTTAAAACTGCTAAAAATAGTAAATTGCCAAAATTGTCAAAACATTTTTGAGCCAATTGGAAAAGGTGTGTGGCCATCGATATCCATATGGATCAAAACAATTTTATATTATGCATGCCATGGATTTTTGGTGCCCTTATCTATTGGGGAAATGCCTCCAAATTAAGACATATCATCAAAGTCTCAAGTATTTTCTAGAACAACGCCTTTCCTCCCCCGAGAAACAAAAATGGGTGACTAAGCTCTTTGGATATGATTATGAGATCAATTACAACAAAGGAAAAGACAATGTGGTTCCTAGTTCACTTTCTAGAAAATATGAAGATGAAGGGTCCCTTTTTTCTCTCTCCTTCATTGTACCAGATTGGCTCCAAGTTGTTCTCTAGGAATGTCTACAAGATTCCAAAAGTTTGCATCTCATACAACAATTGAAGTTCAATTATCCAGTCTCCTCAGGGTACTTTTAGCTCAATGATGATCTTTGATACAAATTTCATTTGTATTTAAGTACCCAGTCAAACCTTAAATCCATGGTACTTTTTGAGCTTCATGCTACACCCACAATGGGGCACTCGGGGTTTACCAAAACCTATGATCAGGTCAAACGTTATTTTTTATGGGATGGTATGAAACATGACATTCATAAATTTTTGGTTGAATGTGATGTGTGTCAACACAACAAGGGAAAAACAGTCAAATCTCCTGACACACTACAACCTCTTTCGATTCCGCCTGCTATTTGGTGGGATATCTCTATGGATTTTATTGTAGGCTTACCTAAATCGGGAAATAAATTAGTCATCATGGTGGTAGTTGATCATCTTTCCAAGTATGCTCATTTATGTTCTCTTCAACACCCATTTAAAACCTCCACTGTGGCTCAACTTTTCATGGACTAGGTTTTCAAGCTTCATGGCATG
>ML793260.1:84497-95309 GCA_009831015.1 Picea engelmannii
CTTTGCCTAACATTTAGAGTTGGTTGATCAAATAAATATTTCAGACCATTATGGTTTGTTCTCATCTCAAACCTTTTTCCCATGAGGTAGTGTCTACATTTCCTCAAGGCATGCACTATGACTGCCAACTCCAAATCATGAGTGACATAGTGTCTTTCATGCTCCTTCAACTTCCTTGATGCATAACATATAAAAAACCCATTTTTACTAAGGACTCCACCAAGTCCCTCTTTACATGCATCTATGCATACAATGAAGTCTTCATTTGGGTCTGCAATCCTTAGTATTGGAGAACTTGTTAATAACTTTTTCAAGTGTTGGAAACTATTTTGACAATATAATGTCCACTAAAAATTCACACCCTTTCTTTGCATGGAAGTGATTGGGTGTGCAATCTTTGAAAATCCTTCAATAAATCTCCTGTAGTAGCCTGCAAGGCCCATGAATGATCTGACCTCTGTCACATTCTTTGGCAATGAACATTCTATAATGACTTCTATCTTCTTAGGATCCACTACTATCCGATCCTTTGAAATGATATGCCCCAAATAATGAATTTGCTTCTGATAAAATGAGCACTTGCTCAACTTGGCATACAACTGATGTTCCCTTAATACTTGTAACACCATCCTCAAATGATGCTCATGCTCTTCTTCTAACTTGGAATATAAAAGAATGTCATCCAAAAAGATAATGACAAACATGTCTAAATATTCTCAGAAAACACCATTCATTAAGCACATGAAAACAACTGGTGCATTTGACAACCCAAATGGCACCACTGTGAACTCATAATGACTATACCTTGTCCTGAAGGTGTTCTTGCTGATATCTTCCTCTTTAATCCTTACCCGATGGTATACTGATCTAAGATCTATCTTTGAAAATATCTTGGCATCCTTCAATTGATCAAAAAGATCATCAACCCTTGGAAGAGGATACTTGTTCTTAATAGTCACTTTATTCAGTTGTCTGAAATCAATGCACGATCTTAATGTTCCATCTTTATTCTTCACAAACAATACTGGGGCACCCCAAGGTGACACACTTGGGCGTATATACCCCTTCTTCAGAAGTTCTTCAAGCTGTATTTGCAACTCCTTCAACTCTGGTGTACTCATTATGTAAGGAGTCTTTGACACTGGAGCTGCTCCAGGCATTAAATTTATAGAGAAATCAATATCTCTCTTTGGGGGTAGTCCTGGTACCTCCCTGAAAACATCTTCAAAATTTTCCAAAACTGCATGATCTTCCAAATTTAGCACCTTATCTTCAGGTGTCGCTTCCATATGAGCTGAAAATATCTGACACCCTTTTCTGTAACATTTCTTCATTTGCAATGCTGAAATTTCTCTGATGGTTACTGCCCTGGGAATTCCCTGCACTTTCCTTTGGTTCCCTTCCTCATCCAAGAAAGTAAATGTCTTGTTATGACAGTCTAGGATAGCATGATGTTGGTCCAACCAATCCATCCCAATTAGACAGTCATAGGAACCTAAAGGCAATATGTTCAAATCTTCCCTAGTGTTCAGTCCATTCATGTCCATGAGGCATGACTTAACCATCTCATTAACTTTTCTTTTGGTCCCGGTAGCCAACTGCACCAACCAAGATTTTCCATGCTTGCTTCTTGGCAAATGTGAACTTTCCACCATCTTAGGATCTATATAACTATGAATAGCTCCTAAATCGATTAAAATAACAATGGTTTGGTTGTTGATCATACCTTCCACTTCAATCATATGTGACTGATACTTTGCTTTCTTGTTGTCCAGGGCTGCATAAATCCTTGGTACATTTCTGCCCATATCCTCCACTATTTCATCTTGTTGTACATTGTGAACAATTCTCCATTTTTCACCTCTGTGAGGACAATCTCTGAACATATGATCTCCTTTACAACCCCAACATTGAATAGGTGGTTTCCTTGGCCTTTGACCTCCTACCTCAATTGTTCTGGGATCTCTAGGGATTTTTTGTCCCTGTGGATTATTTATGAAGAATGGTGGCTTAGATCCCTTCTTCCTCTGATCCACCTTGAATTTATTTTTGTCTTCCCAAGATTTTTGGAAAGTTGGCCTTGATTTTTGCTGATCATAAAGGCATTTAGCTCGTGTTATGGTCTCCTCCAATGTCTTGGGATCATCATACTGTATTTTTTCACTGATGAAGGATGGAAAACCACTCAAATACCTTTGAATCTTAATTGTCTCATCCTTGATGAAAGAGACATACTTCAGTAGTTCTAAAAACCTTCTCTCATATTCATCTATTGTCATACTCCCAAGATTGAGTTCAAAGAACTCATTCATTTTCTTGTCATAATATCTCTTAGTCAAGTATTTCTTCTCAAAATACTTCTTGAATTCTCTCCAAGTAACACTTTTCTCTTTGATGCGTTGCACCTGCACAAGTTGATCCCACCACATGGATGCTTTTCCTTTGAGTTGATAGATGGAAATTATACCTTATGCATGAGAAGAATAATTATGAAAATGAAAATACTTTCTCATGCCTAGCAGCCATGTCTCTGCATCTTCATCCTTCTTGTGATCACCGTCAAATGTAGGAGGTTTGATTTTGTTCATTTCTCCTCGTAGCTCATTTTCCCCATACCTCTTATGATTTCTGACAAGGGATGGACTCGAGCTACTATTTTCTCTCTTATTGGAATGCCTCAAGGAGTGGTGGTGATGTCCTTTAACACTTCTGGATTTTTTTTTCTCATCAGAAGTTCTGTGACTTCTTGATTTGCTTGAGCCACTCTCCTTGTCCAATTTATTTTCTATTATTTTCAAGCTCTGCAGTAACTTCATGTTGAATTCATCTTGCTTCTCCTTGGCTCTCATAAGCCTTTCATTATCATATTTATGGCTTTGGACATCCTTCTACAAATTGTTAGTGGTCTCTGCCATATTCATGTTCTCATCTCTTCCTTCTCCATGTCCATTGGAGTTTGTTCCTTCAATGCTCAAATGGAAATCCACCCCTCTTCTCTCATCTTGATGAATATAATTTCCTTGTGCATATTCCATTCCTATGCAATCTATTCTGATCTTGATCGGATCTAGTTGTTGTTAACTCTGCAAAATGTGCAGCCAACAAAACTTTGTCAGCCTAACTGTTTCAACAATTTCAAGAAAATATGAACCATTCTGGTTCAATAATATATCAGAACTCTTCCTTCTGATTTCCTGAAAAATAGAATGCACAAATCAATTTTCTGCATGGATATTTAGATTCCACTATTCAATACCTTTCCAATGCTTTCTCACATGCTCAATTCTGAATTGGGAGCAAAACGTTATGGTCATTTGAAATTTTCCCATTAACTTTTCTGTTCATTTTTCAACTTGGCGCAAATCTACGCTGTAAATATGCATTTTTTCACCTACTCCTTTGGAATTTTTGTAGGATCTCAGTTGGGTTCAATAATATGCATAATATGAACACTCTTTCCAAGTTTCACCTCATTCTAGGTTATGGGTTGCTAGTTACAGCCTGCTGAAATTCTAAGCCAATTTCTGTTTTTGGTCTGGAATGCTACAGGTAGCTTTTTTTGCCATATTAAACACTTTTAACATGCCCATAAATTTAATTTAACTTTGGGGTGTCTTCTATGGATCAATATATTTCCATTGACTTCTTATGTGCCTTAATTTTATTCTGGAGCAAAAAGTTATGGCTCTTTGAAGTTAGATGGGTCTTAAAATTTAGCCTTCACTGTTTGTGTTGTAACTTTCTAAAAAATGCTCCATTTGAAGAACAATTTACACCATTAGAAATCTCTCTCCGAACTCTTTTATTTGAGCTGCAAGTTTTTGAGTTCCTAAAAAATCTCTTAAGGACCTCAAAAATGCGCTGCAAAAACATGACGTTCCAATGATATAAAACGTCGTAGAAAATCACTTGTTTTCTGTTGTTGTTCACCTTTCAAACAACTTCGCCCACACAAGTTTCAACCTGTATGCCCATATTAACCATGCACAACAACAACACAATTTAAATTGTGCTTCACACACTTTAAAATCACTGTGTATCACTTCTTTGTCATGCCAATAACTTGCGTGCACTACTTTTGTGTCGCGCACCAATATCCACCACGCACAGTTTTGGTTCTTGCACTATTACCTGTTGCACGCATTTTTTGTATCGTACGCTGATATTTTGTGAGCATTGTACTCTACGCACTGAACCATGCCATATTTTAGTATGCCCCACCATGCACCAATACTTTTTGCACACCATTCACTAAACTGTCGTGTGACCACATTTACCCACATTGCGCGCGCAACTACTATACTCCACTGCGATGTGCCAACACTGCGCACACAACGCATGTCATTATTATGTGTGTGCACACCGCACAATGCTAAAGTTATTGTGTGGTCCTGTAGACCAAAATTTTTCTGTGCGGTGCCAAAATTTAGAGTGCACACCCGCACACTAAATTTTTTTCGCGTGACACCAAAATTTATCGCACACACCCACACACTAAAAGTTTTCCGTGCGGTGCCGAAATTTTTCACGCGCACCAGGAAACCACTATTTTTCTGCGCGGTACCAAAATTTTAGCATGCACACCCGCACGTTAACATTTTTCCATGTCGTGACTAATTCTTTCATATCTCAAGATTTTCACTACGCATCATGCATTTTAGTGCGCCCACCTGTGCACATTCATTTTTATGCGCATCAATTCCTCGTGAATTCTGCTACAGAAATTGGGGCTTCTGGATTAACATTTTCCCCAATTTACCATCAACATTCTGAAACCATGAAATTTGTTCAATTTCACCCTAATAACGCTAGTTCAACCTGTGCAACAACAAATCATTGTAAGTTGACATTTCTGGAACATATTTTGTTTTCCAAACTCAATTCACGAATTGAGAATTTTAATTATAGAACTCACTCCAACTGCCATGGCTTCACTGTGACTTCAAATTCAACCAATTCTAGGTCTAAATTTGCTAGAACAGATTTTAAATCAATAATATCTCACCACATGGCCGAATTTATCAATTTTCCCATGAATTTAACAACATAAATTGGGTTTTTTTCCCAAATCTGCACAATTGATGTTACCTTTTACCATGGACGTTCTGTAATTCAAAATTTGGCCACTTCAAAATAAATCCTCCGTTCAATTTCGCTTCAACTTAACTTGCTCGACCCATCCAAGCTCAGTGTCGAAAACTGAAGCTCTGATACCAATTTGTAATGTCCTCGACCATCCATGTTGGGCCACACTATGCCAAAGAACTCTCTTGTTCTCTAGAAATTTTTAACGTCCCTGACCATCCATGTCGGGTCATGTTATGCCAGAGAAATCTCTTGTTCTCTTTGGGGAACATATTGTAACACACCCAGGAACCAACCGAGATATGCCACATAAATTTTCTAACTGCATGCAATTAAAACATATGCACATGGAATGCTTGCGGAAGCTTTACATGTAAAACGTAAACAGACAAATACATTTCGTAAATGCATGGATTCACACTAAAATAACAGTAAACATGGACATGCAGCGTGTACAGTAAATACCCATAAATATACATACAACTATAATCATGCATAGGAGAAACCCATAAAATTAAGCACGTAAATAAAAATGCAACATGTAAATTTATCACACAATTGACACTTATATTTGTAAGAATATCACCAAGTGTGTGAAGACCATCCACAAAACTCCTAGCCTTAGACCACACTGTTCATCACTCTCAACAGTGAGTCACCCCCAAGTTGGGACTAAACTCCACCCGGGTAAAGGGATTCCTAACCAGGCTAAAGGCTCATAGACAACAGGAAACACTCTGTCTCAGCTGCTCACTTAATTGACAACCTATAGTCCCTCATTCCCCACATGCCTGTCCCACCCAAGAAGTGTGCCCCTTCTCTTCTCAACAATCCTTCGGCTGCCCCACTTCCTTTCCAGGCTTCAACAACAGGCCAGATAGGAAGTCTTAGAGCATGTAGTTGCAATTTATCACCTTCAGGAGATCAATTCCCAACAATTCTCTCACTCAGATTATTTCTCATGGGCCTGAAAACCCACCTCTTCAATATCCCACAAGCCTGACAACCTGCTTCTTCCATCTAGCTCTCAAGGTAACCAGCTACACCCTCACAAAATGGCCATGGATTCAGGTTCAGGTACAGTCATGAAGATACCAAAAATAGCTCAATGGGTGTGTACATGCTCATGGATGATTGACTGGATGAATGAATGATGGAAGAGTGTCTAGAAATGAACTAAGTCCCAAAAATATGTATGCATGTCCCCAACTTGACACTTGTCATGATCAAGCTACTTTGGCCTAGTTGGCCCCAACTTTAGAACTTAGGATAAAATAATTATCCATACTTTATACTTTAAGAAATATTAATATAATATTCCTTTTTGGCTTAAGCTCCCTTTTCCTTAACTTTTAGGCCCCTCCCTTTCCCTAACTAGTGGATTTTAGTCCCACATATCTTTTATCGTGGTCGATCTGCATGCAACGATGTATTTTATATTAATTATGAGACATATACAAAAATAGGCGCACTAGCCTTTAACATCTAAGCTCTCCGGCCTAATAAAAAAATAAGCATCCTAGATTATAATAACTGACTCACTAGCCTATAATACATACCATATATACAAAGGCTCGCTGGCCTCACAATCGTGCGCACTTAAGATGTTGCGTGCGGTATCCTGGAATGTGCACACTTCATCATTTCACTGTGCAATACATGCACGCACTATGCCATGAAAGGTGCATACAAAATGATGTCAGACATCTCACCAGCTTAAGTATATTTTCATTTACATTTACAATTGGGTTCAGTCTAGGGATTTTACAACTAGCGTGAGCATCGTCTGCATCAACGAACCATCAAGGACGTGTTAGTTCAGTGGAAATATACAACTCCAATAGATGCCACTTGGGAACCAACTACTATTCTACAACAATTTCCTCATCTCAAGCCATGAGGACAAGGTTGTTTTTAAGGGGGAGGACATGTTAGGGACCTAACCCCTCACATAGGTAGAATAACATATTTCCATGTAATAAATATCAATATTAATAAGGCCTAGCAATAAGGAAGAATAATTCCAATGTAAGAAGTCTGAATATAAGATTCCTCTTCTAGAAGGATGTTCCTCTAGATTGTTCTTTTGATAGACATATTTAGCATAAATAAGAGTCAAGAGTATGAGAAGTTTTTTCTTGGATATTATTGTAATAGAGCTCTGCTCTATTGGAGGTTGCCTCCTCGAAGAGTTAAGTGAACATTGCTCTTAGTAATCAAAGTGTTATTTATGGTGTTATTTTTTTATCATTATGGTATTATCGTGGTGTTATTCTGGTTATATTGTTGTTCATCTGCCATTTCTAGCTATTTATTTATGTTCTGCATACTTTTTATATCTGGAATATTACACAATCATAGACTGATTGTTCCAAATCTCAATAGTCATTCATCCCCAAACTGAGGCTAGTGATCCAAAAAAAAGGGTGGTATCTCAAATTCTATTCGCAGCTCATAAACCTCATAACCCAACTCAACTGAGGGACATTACGGTGTGAAATACACAAAAAAAAAAAAAAATTGTTAACTTAAGTAATTATTTTGTTGTTAGTCGATTTCCTATAGCCTACAATCAAAAATTTAAAACATGTTTAGCTACTGTATATAACCATAAAATAGATGCATCTAAAGTATACTAATAATATACATTAAATGAAACTAAAGTGCCCATTATAGTAACATATAAGTCATTCTCATTCATGTAAAGTTTATGCAAAACAATAACACATGTAAATAACTCAACAACAAGATAAAACACTTATCTTTAAACAAGAATGGTGCAACCAGTTGCTTGGGATGAACGTTCCACCCAATCATAGAATGATTATTCTAAATATCAAGAGTCAGTCATCCCCGAGTTGAGTCTAGTAATCTAAAAAAGAGGGTGGTATCTCAAATTCCATTCACAGCTCATAAAACTCACAACTCAATTGATATTCTCCTACAATTATCCTGATTTTTCTACCATCTCTATTCCTCCTGACTTGCCCAACCCAAGGAACTCACGATTCATTTATCAGGGATAACCCAAGGGATGTACCATCCATTTATCAATATTATTCCAAGGAATGTGCCATTCATTTATCAAGGTTTCTATGGCACATGTAACTAGGAATATCTCAGCTGAGAACTCAAGGGAACTTGTTGCTAAGAAAACTACTATAAAACCAACAACAAACACTTGTTGTTACAGTGCAACTCACTCCATATTTCACTCTTGAGTCCTGAAAACTTGGTTCTTCAATATTCATCTCAAAAATGATCCAATTACGTTCCATCTTTCTCTAGAATTCACTCTCCATGGCTACACCCGCTCCAAGCTCTCTTTTTTGCTCTCTCCTTTTCTTCATGCACATAAACTTCCTTCTCTAAATTGTTGTCCCAAACCATACAAATGTCTTTCCTTTGGCTTTCCTTTCTTCTCTCACACTCTTCCCCAAGATGATTATACTCAACCCCCATGTTCCCAATAACTCTATGATGTGACCACTCACAACAACCCTCTTACCTCTATTCAATGATTGTCTTTTGGAACATTGAATCTGAAATGGGAAGGTTCATATACAAATAGAAAATTTAGCAAAATGGGTTGAACTAATATACATGGGTATTTCCCCCTTGGATACCTCTTGGCCATAATACTAGACAGTTCCCCCTCTTCTGGATTAATTCACCCCCCATCTCTTGTCCATGTCCCCTTAGAAGTTGACATCGTATTTTGTTATTAAAACATAGAGATAAAATTCACATATTACATTGCTTGGTCGTAGCCATATATTATATCCACATAATCATTAATTAAACTAGGGATTACAGTGGGGATGTTAGATTCCCCCTCCCCTACAAATGTGCATCGTCCTCAGTGCACACTATGTCGATATACATATATCCAAATTTACATCACAATACTTAGAAATAAAATTATACAATTTCAAAACTCCAATAGCAATTCCAACCATAATCTCATGTTCCTCTCAACGTGTTGACCCAAGAAATGCATGATTCATTTATCAAGGATAACCTAAGGGATGTACCATCTATTTATTAGGTATAACCCAAGGAATGAGCCATTATTTTATCAAGGTCCCTAGCGTAATTGGCTAGGACTATGAGATGTGGTTCCATAACTCTAGCTACTCAAAATGGAGTCTTGCATTTTGTTTTTTTTTAAATTGTCAAAACATTGTGGGTATTTTGCTCCCATGTTTTCCTCATGCTCCCATCTAGCATATTAAATACCATAKAAGGTCCATTGAACCTTTACCAATCCTATGGATTTGTTCCTGATGTTAAGAACCAAATATCAATATAGCATAGAAAAACCTCAGAAAAAGTACTCAACGCCTTGAAAAAGAGATAATTTCAGATAATAAGCCTCTTCGAGGGGGAAACCTCCTTTTACCCCACTTAAATGTTCAAGTACAAGATGATTCAAAATTAAAATTTCTCCTTGGTATATATAGGCGACTAGGAGCTATAATTACAACTAATGGCCTAAAGCCGACATAAATAAAATAACATTACTAATATAATATGGCCCAATTAAGGGGTAATGAGCCAATATTAGGGGTTAACATGCCCCTCCCCTTGAGACAAGTGTTGTCTACAATGATTGAATAAATATGGATGCTTCTGTATAAAAGACTCATCTTCCCAAGTGGAATCTTCAGCCGGTAGTTTCCTCTATTTAATGAGATACTTTGAAATGAATCTATTCCTCAGCTGGCGAATTCTTGTGTCAGTGATGGCTTCGGGCTCCAATATGATTTTTACTTCCTCGTCAAGTTCTGGAAATATAGTTTGAACTGGGATATTGTCACCTATAACCTTCTTTAAGCATGAAACATGGAAAAATGGGTCTACTCGTGAAGATGCAGGCAGCTCCAATTTGTATGCCATAGACCAATCTTTTGCAACACCTTATAAGGGCCATAGTACTTTGGTGATAATTTATCATCCTTCTTGGCTTGCTTGAGGTACATCTACTTGTATGGTTGTAGACTTAAAAATATCCAATCCCCTACTTCAAAACATCTTTCACTACGATGTTGATCTACTTGTTGTTTCATGTGATTTTGTGCCATGGTCAGGTTGTCCTTTAAGATTTGGAGAACTTGTTGTTAATTCTTGATGTGATCTTCCACTTCTTGAACCTTAGATTTTTCTTTTAGAGAAGAAGTGATGGAAAGAAGGTGGTATCCATAAAGTGCCATAAATGGTGTCATTTTTGTTGTAGTATGAAAGGAAGTGTTATACCACCATTCTACCAAGGGTAACCATTTGAACCATTGTATTTGTTTATTAGAGACAAAACAACGAATGTAGCCTTATTGACACTTGTTCACTATCTCGGTTTGTCCATTAGATTTAGGATGATAGGATGAGCTATGAGCCAATTGAGTACCCCAAAAAGAAAATAATTTTATCCAAAAATGTCCAGTGAAGATGGGATCTCTGTCGCTTACAATAATCTTTGGGCTGCCATGTAACTTTTGAACTGTCTCCATGAATGTGGTGGAAACTATACTAGCTTTGAAGGGATGAGAGAGTGCATAAAAGTGTGTGTACTTGGTCAGTATATCAACAATCACCATGATGACACTCTTTCCTTCAGAATTTGGTAACCCTGTGATGAAATCCATAGAAACCTCCTCCTAGCGCTGACTTGGGATGGATAATGGTTGTAAAAGACCTGGGGTCTTAATTGTTTCCACCTTATTTTTTTGG
>ML793260.1:167920-185187 GCA_009831015.1 Picea engelmannii
GTGCGAACGAAATTTCAGTGATAACAACAATAATAAAAGGAAATGAATCCTCTTGTTAAGATCTCCAAGCCTCGCATACGATTGCATTACAAGAATAATTTCACAATTGGGAACAAAAGAACAACTCTGGTTCTAATTGCAATTTATGGATGATTCATTTGTAATTTGATTTGAAAATAAATGTTTATGTCATTAAACATTCTTTCCCTTGCTACATCTATACTTTAACACTAAGCACAATTGCATGCAAACTTATGTTATATTTGGACAACGGATCATCATATGGTATGGAATTTCTTTGGGAAATTATATATGTTGTGCATCATTGTGTTGGTTTTGGACTTGAATTTTGGTATTGAAAGTTTGTATAATAAATTTTCCAAAATAGTTGACATATGTGTAAAGGGTTGATGGAAGCTAGCATGCGTCACTGATCCAAAAATATCTTTTAAAGACTATGGTTAAGTTTTTAAAGAATGATTTCATTAACCAATTAGGAATTGAAGAAAGAGGAAGAATTAATGATGTAACATGGAAGATATAATAATATATATAGATCTCAAAATAAGCAAAAATAATCAGCAAAACATAACAACAAAATTGTTAATAGAGTTCGGCAATATCACCTATGTCTTCAGGCCTTTGTCTTAGTGGGTGAGGCTTTCTTATTTCTCTTAAAATATTCAAAAGTACATTAGAAAAGTGTCAAATGGATTACAAACTAGTATAGTTGTGTTCTTATAGATCTCAAGAACCCAACATAACTGATGGAACTGAAAATGGTTGAGCGAAGCTCCCGAAAATGGACTGCAAATTTCCTTTCCTCAATGGCTTCCTTGCATAAAAATGACTTTGGCATCACAATTCTATAACATTTATCTTGTTTTGAACTTGTTTGGACTATAAAAAACCTCTGGTTTATATATATTCTTATTTGGGGTTTGAAATCCAACTTCCCCCAACGTTTTGGCCTTAGATTGGCCTCAGATCCCCTCCAGAGGGCCAAAAATCCTAAAAAATCACTAAAAATCAGCTAAAATCCACTAAAATAAGGTCAAAACCCAAAATTTGGCAACAAATATGCTTAAGCCCCCAGTTAGGGCATGCACCCCCCTTATGTGGTCATATGAGGGCCATGTGGCCTACTGCTAAGGGGCACACCTCCCTTAGTTGGAAAATGTGGTTAAGTTTAAATTTCTGAAAAGTGGGTTTTTTTTCTAAAGTACTAATTCACCCTTTGTGATTAGCTCATCGTAATTAAGTCATTTGAAGAGGAAGGTCATGGGATTGAATCCCATGGAGTCCAACAATATAAATTTTACCTTTTTAATTCCTTGACCATGGTGACATGTGACACCCTTGGATTGGGCCATGTGTCAACCCATGGTTGGCCAATCTTTGCCACATGGACTATCAAAACTTTGACACTTGTCATCATGAACCCTTGCCACTTGTCATGACCTAGTGATACCACATTTCATCACCTAATGGTTTCCACTTATCAAATTTAGAATTTGCCACGTGTCCCTTGACCAATTAACTTTTTACCTGTTTGATCCAAACTTCATATTGCAATAACTTTTGCATATAGACTTAGTTTTTAGATCCGTTTGTGCCACTAGAAAGATTGCGATGACAACTTCATGATCAAATTGTTTTATTGAACATTTGATAACTTTTATTTTTGAGCCTTTCAAGATCCATTTGGATCACACCTCCCCACTAAGACCTTTTGGTCCTCCAAAAGGGTATTAACCAGTCATCAAGTGCGGGATAGGCCACCCCACTTATTTTTTGTCTTTAAACTCTGTCTTGTGCACTTGTCTCATCAATATAAATTGAAAAAAAACCATGAAAACTGACATCATATTGTTAGCCACTTGTACTCTTTAACATCTTACTGAAGCCACTACCATCCATGTTGAAAACATTAGCAGCGATAACATAAGAAATATGACTGCAAATGAGCTAATAGGTTTGTAGTACTTGCATGACATCAGATTATATTGAAGCAAAGTATGATTGAACATCCATTCCACAACCATATCATGTTCATTCTTAAGATAAATTGCTTTATTTGGCACAATTATAGGTGTGTTGCTTGCATAAGCTGCCTTCCTTAATTGTTCCATTGTTTGAAGAGATTGATTTTCTTTTAAGTGATGATCATGTACAACATATTCATTGCCTTATTTGATTAAGTGATATTGATTATGTTCCCTGTAGAAGATTTCCTTTTTATCATACAAATAAGGAATGTCTAAGACCATTCCAAATTCATTGAGTGGCACCACATCACATGTTACCTCATCCACAAATTTTGATGAAATTGCAAACTTTAAAGTGCATTGCTTTGTTATGTGCAATTTATGATTGTTTTTTATCCATTTGAGTAAAATTTATGATGTATCGGAGTGTTTAATCCCAATTGTTTAAACACTTCCTCTGAAATCAAGTTAGATTGAGATCCACTATCTATTAATTTTTCGACTTTAGTATGCCTCATTATGACCCTTATGTGAAAACATTTACTTCTAGAATCATATCCATCGCCAATTTTACTTGTCAAACCAACTGTTGTGATTTTAAACTCATCACCCGAATCTAATCCCAAGTTTGTTGGTCATGTCATTGTTGCAGTTGTTTGCCTCCCTTTCATTTATTTGAACCATTTCAGTCTCTTCTCGGGATGCAATTTCCAGCAATGGTCATCATCATGCCCTTCTTTCTTGCAATTCTTGGAAGAGAGCTTCTCTTCCCTTCTTTTCACTGAATTAGCTTTCTTCCCATTCCCCTTCCTTTTGCCCTCTTTTCTTAAGATGATTCCCCTGATATACCAATTCATGTTTTCCCTGCCTCAATGTATGTTTCTTGAACATAAACCTCATCAAGATTAGTAGGTACAAACATAAATACAGTGTTACAAACATGTGCAGGTAAACCTCCTATATACTTCGTAAGAGTTTCTTGGGTATGTAATGGAATGTCTAACATTAATTCCATCTTACGGAATTCATCTGTGTATTCTTGAACTGTTTGTCCCTTTCTTAGTTTAAGAACTTTCCATTCAATTAAAACATTCTCTTTATAACCCGAAGGATAAAATTGTTTTCTAAGTGCAGAAACAAAAACTTGCCATGATGGAAATAAATTACCCACTTGTTGCATGCCATTTTGAAATTTGCTTTGCCACCAGATGAGTGTTATTCCTGCAAGACGAAGCGATGCCAATTTGATTTGAGTTTCCTCATCCTTGATTTGTTGYAAACTGCAATAAACTTCCATATGTTTGACCCATTTATCAAGCCTCTTTGCGTTGACTTCACCATCATACATGGGTAATTCAAACTTTACATAAAGATTAAGTAAAGGCATATCATGTTTATGTTTATGGGAATGTTTTCATGCRGTTGATTTGGAACTTGTACTTGAAGAAGAAGAAGGAGGTGAAGGAGGATTTTTAGGAGGATCCTCTCCTTCTTCACTTTTGGCCTTTGAATATTCACCTAGAATMAACCTCTTCTKCTCCAAGTAATCATCATATAAAACCTTTACCATCTCCAACATGGCAAAGAAGGTCTTTTGAAACTCTATCTCGTTATGAGAAAGTCCCTCTTCCTATGCCATCTTCTCACTTTGAGAAGTCCTCTTTCTCGATCCAATCTCAGGATTCTCTTCGGAAAGATCACCTTCACCACGATTCAGATTTTCCCTGGTAATCATGCAAACTAAAAAACCAACTGTCAACCTGCTTTGATACCACTTGATCTGAAAAGACCATTTAAAGACTATGGTTAAGTTTTTAAAGCATGAGTTCATTAACAAATTAGGAATTGAAGAAAGAGGAATAATTGATGATGTAACATGGAAGCCATAATAATATATACAGATATGTAAATAAGCACAAAGAATAAAAAAACCATAACAACAAAATTGTTAACGGAGTTCGGCAATATCCCCTACGTCTCCAGGCCTTTGTCTCAGTGGGTGAGGCTTTCTTATTTATCTTCAAATCTTCAAAAGTACATCATAAAAGTGTCAAATGGATTAGAAAATGGTATTTCTATGTTCTTCTATACCTCAATAACCCAACACAACTGACGACACTGAAAACGGTTGAGAGAATCTCCCGAAAATGGCCCGCAATGTTCCTCTCCTCAATGGCTTACTTGCATAAAACTGACTTTGGCATCACAATTCTACATCATTTATCTTGTTCTGAACTTGTTTGGATTGTCAAAAACCTGTGGTTTATATAGATTCTTAGATGGGGGTCGAAATCCAACTTCCCCCCAACTTTTTGGCCTCAGATTGGGCTCAGATCCCTTTCAGAGGGCCAAAAATCCTCAAAAATCACTAAAAACCAGCTAAAATCCACTAAAATACGGTCAAAACCCAAAATTTGGCAAACAATATGCTTAAGCCCATAGTTAGGGTGTGCTCCCCCCTTCTGTGGTCATATGAGGTCCATGTGGCCTAGTGCTAAGGGACATATGTCCCTTAGCTGGAAAAGGTGCTTAAGTTTAAATTTCTAAAAAGTAGGTTTTTTTTCTAAAGTACTAATTCGCCCTTTGTGGTTAGCACATTGTACTTAAGTCATTTGAACATGCAGGTCAAGGGATCGAATCCCATGGAGTCCAAAAATATAAATTTGACCTTTTTAAGGACTTGACTATGGTGACATGTGGCACCCTTGGATTGGACCATGTATCAACCCATGGTTGGCCAATATTTTTCCATATGGACTATCAAAACTTTCACACTTGTCATCATGAACCCTTGCCACTTGTCATGACCTAGTGATACCACATGTCATCACCTAATGATTTCCACTTGTCAAATTTAGAAGCTTCCACGTGTCACATGCTAAAGATTCCACGTGTCCCTTGATCAATTGACTTTTTACTTGTTTGACCCAAAATTCATATTGCGATAACGTTTCCATATAGACTCTGTTTTTCGATCCATTTGTGCCATCGAAAATATTGCGATGAGAACTTCGCGATCATGTTTTTTTCTTGAACATTTGATAACTTTTATTTTTGAGCCTTTCAAGATCCATTTGGATCATTCACTATGTTGTGGTTGATGAAATTTAATAATGGGAGATGGGAAGTGACGTTCATTTATTGCACGTCATTCTTACCCTATCTATCGAGGATGTCTCCTTTACTATTTTTTTGGTATTTGTTGTGGGCGCTCTGGTAAATAGAAATTCCACCATTTTTGGCCCTTGAGAAAAAGGAGTTGTGTTTTGTAGTTTCCTTAGCATTACTCTTATAGGTATGAAAAATTTATCTCTTCATTCATTAAATTTAAACTCTGCTCGAGTTAAAATCATTTTTTTGGCTCTAGAAGTTTGCATGCAAAATGTATTTTCTCTCCAAAGTTTACATCATTTCTTTTAAAATGTTGTGGTTGTGTGAAATTGCATTTCATTTTGGGTTTTCCTTATTTTTCCTTTTGGGCATTTGCACAACTCGAACCAGAAATATAGCTCAACTCTGTGTTTGGGTTAGGGTATGAATTATGTTGCGCCTGAAGAAAACATGGTGTTTATGTTGTTGTACAAAGTCTATGGTGTATTGTTTTCATTATGGTTGTGAAAAATGCAATTTGATCGTATTTCCTTTCCTGTTCGCATAAAATTGATCTGAACCCAAATTATTGTTCGATGTTCTACTCTTGTTGGATTACATGGTTTGGTTACGTTTGGAACAAACATTGGCAATTGTACTGTTGGGAAAGGTTTTTACATCAATTAAGTTTTTTTTCGCTCAGATTCTATGATTATTTTTTAAAAGTATTATCTTTCTCTGTAAAATAAAATGTCAATGAAGGTTTCATATATTACCCTAGCCCGACCCAGAACTTGAAATAATTGTAGTCCTCTTCATTTGATGAGTTATGAGGACCCGTGTGTTGTAAATGTTATCCCCTTGGAAGTTTCCCATGAAACTAATTTACGGGAAGGAATTTTTATTGCATTGCTTATGGGATGCACTGCAAACCTCACACATATTTTGTTTCGTTCCAGGCCTTGTTTCCCATTGAATTCGAACATGTAAAAATTTTGAAGTCTTGCTTCTTTCCCCAATAGCCATAACATTGATTTGAAAACACAAAATCAAGGTCTCATTGTGTTAATTATCCATGAGGAATTCAGGTGACTTCTAGAGTTAATATAAGTTGTTGATGATTAAACTCACACTGGGGTTTTCAAGCCACTTTGGTTTCACTGTTAATGATTTTAGGTTATAGCGAAAATTTTGATGCACCGTTGAAAGGACCTTGTGATTCATTTCAGTATTTCATGACAATTTAAAATATTTCAGTTATGATTATTTCCAAGCCAAAAATCTTTGTTGATGGTCTCCTATAGATCATTTTACCATTTTAAAAGAACATCTATGGTTTTGAAAAGAGAAGGAAGATTATGAAAGTTGGTAGTTCTAGAGATTTCCTCGAATTGATATTAAATAGTTTAAAGGTTGTAGTTCATGGATGCTAGTGATGAAGTTTTATAAAAGAAATGGTAGTGGCTCAAATAATATTTGGTTGAGGGGATTATTTGTTTTCTAAATTGGCTTGGTCAATAGTGGTAAAATGTTTCCAGCAAAGAATATTATTTTGAGCTATAGAATTGATGAATGATATTTTATTTAATAGAATAGTAACCATCTTACTCACGTTCATGAAATCATTTTTCATTCATTATATTACCATCATTCTCCCAATACCAGTTAACTCACTTCCATGTTCTATTATTATAAATTCATTCAAAAGATTTGGATGATGATTTGAGTGAAGGTTTCAATATGAATGCATTGTTTTATAAGGGAAGGGCTTTCCATTTTTATTGAATATTATCCATTTGTTCATTCCCATCATGATATAAATTTTCATTCATTACAAAGCCCCCCATCTTCCCAATAACCCTGCAACTACCTATTCATTTACAATTAATTATTAAATTTAGTATTTGTTGGATTATATCAGTGGATGGATTGCATATGTTTTTGCTGTGAATAATAGATCCAACATCTTGATTTTATTTAGGTAGAGTATTAGTGAATGGATTGATAAACTTTTTCATATTCTGACTGAAATATTGCTTCATGATGCATTTTTTTAACAAGGGAAACAATGGCATAGGTGCAAACAGAGGTAGAGGAAACAATTGGAAAGGAGGCCATAGAAGGACATGATTCTCAAAACATTTTGATGTTGATATGCAAGAACTAAATCAAATTTTTCAAGGTGAGTTATTCAACCTAGTTGGCCAAGGGATTCTCCAACCCTAAACTAAGAGGCCTCATTTCCAACCACATCAAAATTTTTCTAGTATTCATTTCCCCCCTCATGTTTCTATGCATCCATAACCACCTGCCAATGATGGTTGGCAAGAGATCGTTCATCAACCTACTGCACATCACAATGGTTGGCCTAAAATATAATTCTCATTTCCTAATCCTCCACCTCCATTCAATCCAAATTCCCAAGATGATTTCATTTCTTTTCTAGCCCGGTCCTCACATGCAAGAAAAAGGGTCAAAACTACCATGACCGAACCATGGATTGATAAAGGGAACAAAGTGGCCAATTCCCCTAACTCTTCCAAAACTTCCTTTGAATCAGTGTCCTCCCATCTCCACCTCAAAGACAATTTCTCCCATGTCACCAGTGAAATCCATCCTAAAGGTTCCAATAAACCTAAGGATGCTACATAGGGCAGGACAACAAAAGTATCAAAGGAGGGCAACAGTGAAAAGAGGCAAACTGCCTCTCATAGAAAATATGTATTTTGATGTTGTTATTGATATGATAACATACTGTTTCTTTTTTGGACAACAAGCATATATTTAGGTAGAATGGTTTGGATGGTGTGGATATTATCCTATTTTTGGTCAATAGTGATGTTTATTTTTCTTAATGATAAAAATGTTTGACTATTTATATGAATGGGAGTTACAAGGAAAGTGTTTGAGCATATTTTGGGTTATTATATTTCACATTATGCCGATTATTGAAGTCAATAAAAATGGAGTAACAAGGAGGAGTCATAATTTAACAAAAATATTAGGGGTCCCACTCATTTAGTTATTATTTAATAGACACATATTTATTTTATTATTATCTATTTGTATCAAACTATTGGTTAAGCTAACTAAAGATTTAAAAAAGAAAGGTAGTTGAATTACCATAACTTGTTTGAAGAAGAATAAAAGATCAATCGAATGAAGAGACAAAGGGAGGAGAGAACAAAAGGGCAACTTCTGATATAAGGTATGCTCTGTACTTTTGAGATATTTCTTTTTCTTCATTCATTCTGAGTTTACTAGAAATATAAACCATCTTGATGACAACCTAGTCTTATTGAAGGCAAAATGATTCAAAACTAAATCATATCTTTCATCAACTTGTTTCTAAAGGGTATGATCTTTCTTGGAAGTATGTGTGTTCTTGTTTGTTTATGGATTATATTTCATAACTGATAAAGGATATTTTGTAGAGTCAAATGACAACACTTTTATGGCAAGTTGAGCCAGATCTTTAGCTTAAATTTATTTTGTTGTCAGAGTCTTTTTGTATGGTGTCCATCCGAGACTTCTAAATTTGGCTTTGGTCCCACCCTTACAGGGGTTTGTAATGAGAATTTTTCTTTGTATCTCAGAATGAATTGATATAAAAATCAGATCTCTGATTTTAGTTTCACATGTGTATCTTAATGATATTGTTCATATTTTACTTTTATTCTCGTCTCTTTGCCTGTACACTCGTATGCATATCTTTTCTTTATTTCTTTTACATAGTTACATATAACATATAAAATCAGCCTTAGTCCCTATTACACATTATTTGTGGATTAAAAGATTGTTTTGGATTAAAGGCTATAAAATCTGGGTGGAATTCCCAACTATCTTTTCTTAGCCCGGAAAGATATGAAAATTCTTGAGTGAGGTTCTTCATACCTTTTCCTCAACATCACATAAGTAAGATGGTAAGGACTACTCATTTGATTTTTTTTTGTGAACTTTTGATTATTGATCAACATAGTTTTCTTGAAGAAGAAAATCTTGGTAGTAAGAACCATGCCCACTTACTCAAGGGAAAGGGAAAGATGGATTCCAGGAATAAAGTGAAAACTGATGTTTCTACATAGTAGCCTGCATATACTGATAAGGGATCCAAAAGATAACCACAATGAAGTTAGAATAATAAAACATGTTGGTATGGTGGAAATACTCGACATGTTGAGCATAAATGTTTCAAAAGGGAGACGATTTAGAGGAGAAGGTTAAGAGTCTCAAAGGAAATGCATCGACTGTTCACCAACCCGTTGATAATTTAACCTTCCAAGTCATGACTTCTCATGCCTTGTTGTCTCACACGACATAGATTGGATGGGTTTTCGACTTTGGGTGCACACATTACATGCCAAAGCATGCCACTTTATTCACTAGACTGAATAAAGTCGAAGAAAGTAGAATCTACATTGATGATAATTTTTCTTTGGATGTTGTTGGTCAAGGTAATGTAGCTTGTTGACATGGTAAAATTGTCAATGTCTATCATGTAACAAATCTCAGTGCCAATATGTTGTCTATTTATTAGTTGAATTAGAATGATAATATTGTGGAATTTTAGCCAGATCGGTTATATGTTCGAGATATGAAGAAAGGATAGTCGATTGTTATTGATGGGATTCTACCCGATGGATAAGTTATATAAGTTTTGTGATTCAACTTGACTTGAATCAGAACCGACAAAACTCATTTATCACACTGATGAGAGAAGTTGAATTTGGCATGAACGACTCATACATCTAAATTTCTGTAGTATGCTGGCACTGGAAACTCAGAACATGGTTGCTAGTTTACAAAAGGTGTTTTTTCCTAAAGGTGTATGTAAGGTTTGTGTACCTAGGAAACATCATTAGGAACATTTCGACTCTATACAAGTGTGGTGAGAGAGAAAACTATTGGAATTGGTCCACAATTATGTATGTGTTGTCAACTTACCTTCACTAGACAATGCAAGGCATATTTTGAATTTCATTGACGATTTCTCTCGTTTCACATGAGTATTTTTACTTAAGAATAAAAATGTTTTCTTTGAGAAGTTCAAAGAATTATGGTCCTTTTCTAAAAAGCAATGTGGTCGACCCATCAAGTGATTTAGATTAGAAAATGGTGGTGAGTATGTCAATCGAACTTTTGAAGAATACCTACTTCGATCTAGTATTGATTGGAAGAGGTTGGTTCCACACACACCTCAACATAATGGAGTTTCAAAATGTCAGATTAAGAAATTAGTTGATATGGCTAGATGTCTACTGCATGCTAAAGATATTCCCCCTCACTTCTGGGATGAAGCAATATACTATAAAAATTATATTCTCAACCACATCTTGACTCGAGTTGTTCCTTCAATGACTCCATTCAAATGATTGTATGGAAAGAAACCCTCTTTTAGCCACCTCTGTGCGTTCGGATGTGTTTCCTGGGCCCACATTCTTAATGATTGTTGAAATAAATTGTATGCAAAGATCCATGCTTGCATCATGATGGGATAATCTGAAGAGACAAAATCCTATTGACTATTTGATCTTTTATGATAATAGATCATTGTTCGGCGTAATGTTCGGTTTGATAAGAAGTATTCCAGAGTTGAGTTGTTGAAAGAATCCTTTGGATTGTTGCAATATTATCCCTTTGATATTGTCTTGGAAACTGGTTCTCATGATCCTCTCTTTAATCCTTCGAGTAGTTCATCGAATCCACATGTTTCGACTCACTCATCGATCTATGTGTCAACTAGTCCGACGTCCTCCATTTCAACTAGTCCACCGAATGAAGACCCTATGAATTCTTATCCACCCACTGTCATGCATCGTGATTCACATGTCTCTTTTCTTCCTCAATGAGCTTCCAAGACAATTGAAGTTGCTGGATTTGATTTTGGGGATGCCTCTTGCAGAAAACAAACTCAAAGTCAGAAGAAACATACTAGTGTTTCCTTGATGACTCATGTTTTTGAAACTTACGACCCTACTTCCTAATCATATGTCAAAGGTCGACCTGAATGGGAACAAGAAATGAAGTATGAAATTGATTCATTGTCAACAAAGCAAACCTAGGACTTGGTTCCCTGACCACATGGAAAGAACATTGTGAAGTGTCAATGGGTTTATAGGACCAAATTTACCTTTGAAGGTGTTTTTGAGTGACATGAAGCTCACCTCGTCACGAAGGGATTTTCTCAAAAATAAGCCATTGAATACATTTAAACCTTTTCCCCCATTGCAAAGATGAACTTTGTTCGACCGATTCTTTCCCTCCCTGTAGCTTTGGATGGAAAATTCATATGATGGATGTGAAGAGTGTCTTTATTCAAGGAGACCTATCTGAATAAATTTACATGGAAAAACCACCTAGATTTCTGACAAATTCCAATTTGGTATGTCGACTCAAGAAGTCACTTTATGGTTTGAAGCATGCTCCTCGGGTGTGGTATGCTAATATTGAAATTTTCTTTCTTTGACTTGGATTCAAATAGTGTGAATATGATCACAGTCTGTATGTTCTACACTCCAACGACAACACCTTGACTATTGTTGTATATGTTGATGAATTGATCATCACTAGCAATAATAATACTCTCATATTTAGATTGAAGAAACAACTTGCTGACTCCTTTGACATGACATATATTGGCACTTTGCATTATTTTTTAGTTCTTCAAGTATTACCATTGTGTGATGGTCTTTTTATTTCTCAATCTAAATATGTAATGGATCTGTTGGCACATTTTAAGATGAATGATTGCAAGACTTGTGCCAATCCTTTTCATTCTGGAGTAAAGCTGACTAAAACCTTTCAAACACCCATTGTCGATGCTACACTCTACCAAAAATTGGTCGACAGTCTTAAATATCTTACTCATATCTCTCCCGATATCTCCTTTGTTGTTAGCATGGTTTCTCGATTCATGCAGGATCCAAGAGAAATCCACTGGAAAGCAGTAAAGCACATCGTTCGATATTTTAAGGGTACCACTCATTTTGGTATCAAATATTGTCGTATTTCATATTTCGTAGTCGTCTTGGAGCTTTGGTGTGGTCATGCAAGAAACAAAATATAGTCTCTCTATCGACTACAAAAGATTAATATTGTGGTGTTTTTCAAGAAGGTACTAAATCCATTTGGATTCATAAACTTTTCGGTGAGCTTGGATTTATTGTTTAGGCCTCAACTGTTAGGTATGTGTTATTTTCTTTACATGTGTGTATGTGGGCACGTCTAATTTGGCAACTGCATCTGGCATTCCCAACTTCATTCTCTCTTTGTGTCATGTGCGCCAAGTGCTTTCCTGGTGGGGTCCCAGGGGGGTAGGTTTGGCCTCCCCTTGTTACGTGCAGTGTTCGGGGCAGTGCCCCAAAATTTTTGTTTTGGGCGATTTTTGCTATTTTAGTGGATTTTTCTATTTTTAGCGGTTTTCTAAATTAATTCTGGATTAAGGGATTAAGGTTTTGGTAGCTACAGAATACCTAAAACATTGTATATATTGTATGGTGAATGGTGTAATTAATACAATGAAGAGTTGAAAGGTGTGGCACCAAGGAAGGTTGGTTTTCTCCTGGTTAAGGGTTTCCAGCGCAAATCTTTGTGTATTATGCGTATGATCCATTGATTAATTTATGTTTTTCTTAAGAATCTATATGTATTTATTTGATTCACAGGTTTAAAACTTACATGTGGTATAATATCTCATTTTTGGCTTCACGGGGATGCCTTTGTTGCTGAGGGTTTGGTTCAGTCTTGATAGATCAAGTTTATCTTCGGTCTGTAATAAAATTGGGTTTAATGGGAGCTTTTGCAGTGATGATTTGAGTGTAGAAATAGGAATGATGAGCTCTTCTAGAATCTAGATAGAGAAGTTCAACAATAAAAACTTTGAGCTATGGAAGCTCAATATGGAGGACCTTCTTGTAGACAAAGAAAAATGGATCGTTGTGGATCCTAGTACAAAGCCTACTAGTACGCATTCTATTGGAACACAGTCTACTGGTACACAACCTACTAGTAAACAAGCTACTAGTACACCACCTACTTGTATGTCGAAGGAAGATTAGGAGAACTTGGGTAGAAGAGAAAGAAGTAACATTCGACTATGCCTGACAGATTCAATGTTGTTGAATGTCTCGAGAGAATCTATAGCCAAGGAACTATGGGATAAGTTAGGGAATTCTTATCAATAAAAGTCCCTCATAAATAGGTTGTTTCTTCAAAATAATTTGTATCATCGTAGGATGGAAGATGGAGATTTTGTGACAGAACATCTAAATGAATTTAATACTCTGGTAAGTCAAATGGTATATGTTAATATTATGATTTCAGAAGAAGATAAGCATATTACTTTTCTATGTTATTTTCCAGACTCTTGGGATAATCTGGTGGTAGCAATTGGTAGTACCAATCAATCTACATTGAAGTCTGAGGATGCAGTTGCATCCTTGTTATCTAAAGAGATGAGGCAAAAAAACATGGATAGTCGGAGCACAGATGATTTATTTGTAAGAGGTCATACCCAAGACATGAATCCTGGTAAGTCTTTGGGGGGGGGAGATCTAAATCTATAGGTAGATCTAAGTCTCTAGGAAAATATTTTAGGAAATGATGCAAGTGTGGTAAAATAGGGAATTATAAGAAATATTTCACATCTAAGAAGGTTTATAAAACAAAGGGATCTGATAATACCTCTTCAATAGAGGAGAAAACCTCCACTGAAGAAGGATGTGATTTTTACCTAACATATACAAGTACACATCCAGACCATGGTGTATGGCTAATCGACTCAAGTGTGTCATATCATATGACTCCTCACAGGGAGTGATTCTGTAAGTATGAAAAATATGATGGAGGTTATGTATTCCTAGGAGATGAATCGACAACAAAAATAATGGGAAGTGGAAGGGTTAAGTTATTGCTAAAATATGGAAGGATTAGATCTCTCCCTGGGGTTCTGCACATTCCTAAACTAGCTAAGAGCCTAATATCTATAAGCAAGTTGGATGATGCAGGAGTGGATACTGTATTGGGAAAGGAACTTGCAAGATGGTACGAGGAGCAATGGTGTTGATGAGGGGAGTTCAGTGTGGAAATCTGTACAAGCTATTGGGAAGCACTTATACTAATGGGTGTAACAGTTCTATTGTCCTTGAGTAGAGAAATAATGAAAAAAATACCAATATTGTCCCTAGAAATAAGACCATGTTGTGGCATCAAAGACTGGGGAATATTGGATAAAAGGGCCTTCGAACACTACATGGTAAAGGTATGGTTGAAGGTATGTATAATTGCACTATAGATTTTTATCTATGTGAACATTGCATATATGGTAAATAGAATCGAGTAAGATTCTCATCTAGTGCTACAAGATCAAAGGGGATCTGTAACGCATCCACCACCGTAATCAAGTTTTCATTGATTTCTGTAGAATTAGAGCCCCCGAAATATCTACTGAGGCCTAGCGTAAGCTAGCTCTTTCTCTCTCTCTTCTCCCATGTGATCGTGGGTCATGATCACAGGTCAAATAATCATGGTGCCTCTCAGTAATTCACGACTCGGTGCTACATAAATGTTGAATAGTTCGACTCTGCAACTGTCGAACCCCGACAGGGCTAGCGACTGGCCAATAGGGATGAATCCCAATAGGGTTAGTGAATGGCCAATAGGAACGGGCCCTATCACCTGGTTGAGTGGAGTACAGGTGGCGAGAGGGGAAACATGACACGGTGGACGATGTGACAGGAGACGGGTCCCACTTCACACGCCACACCATTCCGGACCCCCCCTCACCGCTAAAGGTATAAAAACAAGGGGGCTCCAGAATGAAGCCTTAGCCGTAGATCTGGGTGGGTGGAATTTGGCCATCCAGATCTACTCGCCACTTACCCTAAGACACATTTGCGCCCCAGCTTAAAGTTGACATCTCTTCCTCACATATGATGGTCGTTATAGACCCTGAGATCCTTCGAAATAATCTCGTCCGTTCATCAGGACTCAACCACATGCTAACATATCGATATTTATAAGTCTGGATTTCGGGGTTTGATAGCACGAGGGAACATGCCCTTCGGTATCCCGAGTGCCGAAATTCCAAAGTGCCAAAGAAGCCTAAATCAATGATTATCCCCTTGGGATATGCCTTAGTCAATATGAAATCTTCTCCCATGACCACACTCTCTCTTCCGTTGGGATTTATCAAGGCGAGAGCCCGACCTCTTGTCAACGAAACTCCTGAATCCCCGATCCTTGATTTCCCGAAATGGGTAATCTCTCGACACGTAACCTCCTGAAATCGGTTGGTCTATGACTGCTTCAGGGTTTCCACCATGGAACATCCCGATCTCTCATCACCAGAACTCCCGATTTCCCGAAATGGGAAATCTTATGACACGTGGCCTCCTTTAATCAGATGACCCGAATCTACTTCGGGGTTTCTACCATGGAATTCCCCGATCTTTCATCACCAGAACTCCCGAGTTCCTGATTCCTGATTTCCCGAAATGGGAGATCTCACGACACATGGCCTCCTTTAATCGGACGGTCCAGATCTATTTCGCGGCTTTTGCCCCTATTCACTGCGGGTTTAACCCTCGGGTATATCCTAACAGATCCAACGACTATCGGATTTTCCAGCCGAGATCTGACGGCTCAGATAGGTTCCTAACTTGTGCATTCTCCCACAACCTCCTGGACGTGGAAAAATCAATGGTCCAAATGTTCTCATGGACCTTGGGGATCTACGATCACGATCTCTTCGCTACCCACGAAGACACAGAAATACAAAGTAGTAAGGCATTTAACCCCCTACTTTCTCCTACCAATCTAACGGTCATGGGTGACCACAGATTTCCTGACGAGATCTCGCTCATCGATCAACACCTATTTAGGGTCAAGGTGCTTAATGATCCAGTTTCTTCTTCTGATCTAACAGTCTTGAGTGACCACCGATCTCCCGATGGGATCTCATCCATTGATTCGATACTTATCATGGATTTCTTAAGTCCTTGCGCCTTCACGTCCTTTTTCCAGGTTCTTGATGGGATTTTCAAGAAGGGTATCTTTATGGGAGGTTTACCTAGGGTACTATCTGAGGCAGATAAGGGTATCTCTCTCCTGAGAACTAGGCGTGAAGTTTGAATTAGATCAGTATGCATATAAATAACGATTTATGAGAACATAATCCATACGTAGTCTTTCCATATAACCATACAACTACCAGTACTGATCAAGACACCATACATACATTCTTATAATGAAATCATTCACAATTTCACATCTTATGATCATAAATGTTAGCATACATATATTTCAAGATGCCAAAGGCAAAACACTTATCAGAAAGTAACACCAGAGGTTATGCAACTGCTGAGAGGGGTGCTCATTTCCACCCAACTGTAGGCTGAGTGACTCCTAGCAGATTTACCACTAGCCACCCTCGAGCTGAGACCATGATGTTGTGAGACTGCGTCTCTATTTTCTAGTGACAGGAGAAAAGGTTACTCTCCTTCCTCTCTGGTATCACCCACTCTACATATCACCAGAGTTCTCTTTCTCCCCTCGTGTCTTCCCCCCAATCGCTTCTCCCCCACGCCTTATCCTCTTGCGAGTTTGCGTGTGGCGTGATTTCCCTCGCGCTGGTTAGGCCCGATGGCTCTACGGATGGGCAGTTCACCTCCCCATCCCTCATTAATTCCTGAGAAGCCATCTACCTACCAGTCTACGAGACATTTAATTCGGGGCCAGCGAGCCACTTTTGGTTCTCTGGGCCAGTGAAGTCCAAATACGGTATTGATTTTTGGTGGAAGTTAATGCCACCTTTCCAGGTTCCTTCCACTGCCTTTCTGCAACCATTGTGGTCTCTTTTTCAGAATATCCCCTCTCAGCAGTCCTACAGTATAAATTCATAATATTATTCACATTTATCGACCTTTTCCACAAGGTCCATTCACATCACATATTCACATTTCTGAGTTTGCCACAGTTCTTGGCCAGTCCAGTTATTTTTACAAACTGGGGAAACAGGGTGTTACAATTCCCTCCCCCTTAAAGGAACATCATCCTCAATGTTCTATCTATCAACATGTCATGCAAGTTAGGATGCAAACAAAATCAGATATGCCTATTTCATGGCATCCTCCATTTCCCATGTAGCATCATCTGGGCCAAAATGTTTCCACTGCACCTTGACCTGTGCAA
>ML793260.1:189449-209606 GCA_009831015.1 Picea engelmannii
CACACCATTCCAGACCCCCCCCCCCCTCACCACTAAAGGTAGAACAACAAGGGGGCTCCAGAATGAAGACTCAGCCATAGATCTGGGTGGGTGGACTTTGGTCGTCCAGATATGCTCGCCACTTACCCTAAGGTGCATTCGCACCCCAGCTTAAATTTCACATCTGACGGTTGTTATAGACCCTGAGATCCTATGAAAGAATCTCGTCCGCTCATCGGGACTCAACCACATGCTAACATCTCGATATTTATAAGTTTGGATTTCGAGGTTTGAGAGCACGAGGGAACATGCCCTTTGGTATCCCGAGTGCCGAAACGTCGAAGTGCCAAACAAGCCTAAATCAGTGATTAGCCCCTTTGGTTATGCCTTGGTCAATATTACTTCTTCCCCTATGACCACACGCTCTCTTTTGTTGGGATTTATCAAGGCGAGAGCCCGACCTCTTGTCAATGGAAATCCCGAATCCCCGATCTCTGATTTCCCGAAATGGGTAATATATCGACATGTAGCCTCCCAAAATTGGTCGGTCTATGACTGCTTTGGGGTTTCCACCATGGAACATCCCGATCTCTTGTCACCAGAACTCTCGAGTTCCTAACTCCCCATTTCCTGAAATGGGAAATCTCATGACACGTGGCCTCCTTTAATTGGACGACCCGAATCTACTTTAGGGTTTCTACCATGGAATGCCCCGATCTTTCGTCACCATAACTCCTGAGTTCCCGATTCTCGATTTCTTGAAATGGGAGATCTCACGACACATGGCCTCCTTTAATCGAACGATCTAGATCTATTTCGGGGCTTTCGCCCCTATTCACTAGGGGTTTAACCCTCGGGTATCTCCTGACAGATCCAATGGCTGTCGGGTTTTCCAGCCGATATTTGACGGCTCAGACAGGTTCCTAACTTGTGCATTTTCCCACGACCTCCTGGACATGGAAAAATCAATGGTTCAGATGTTCTCATGGACCTTGGGGATCTACGATCCCGATCTCTTCGCTACCCACGAAGACACAGAAAGACAAAGTTGTAAGGAATTTAATCCCCTACTTTTTCCTACCAATCTAATGGTCATGGGTGACCACAGATTTCCCGACAGGATCTCGCCCGTCAATCAACACCTATTCAGGGTTAAGGCACTTAACGATCTAGTTTCTTCTTCTGATCTGATGGTCGCAAGTGACCACCAATCTCCCAATGGGATCTTGTCCATCGATTCGATACTTATCAGGGATTTCTTAAGGCCTTACGCCTTCACATCCTTTTTCTAGGTTCTTTATGGGCTTTTCGAGAAGGGTATATCTATGGGGAGGTTTACCCAGGGTACTATCTGAGGCAGATAAGGGTATCTCTCTCCCAAGAACCAAGCGTGAAGTCTGAATTAGATCAGTATGCATATAAATAATGATTTATGAGAACATAAGCCATACCTAGTCTTTCCATATAACCATACAACTACCAGTACTGATCAAGACAACATACAGACATTCTTATAATGAAATCATTCATAATTTCACAGCTTATGATCATAAATGTCAGCATACATATATTTCAAGATTCCAAAGGAAAAACACTTATCAGAAAGTAACACCAGAGGTTATGCAACTTCTGAGAGGGGTGCTCATTTCCACCCAACCGTATGCTCAGCGACTCCTAGCGAATTTACCACTAGCCACCCCCGAGCTGAGACCACGATGCTATGAGACTGCATCTCTATTTTCCAATGACCAGGAGTGAAGGTTACTCTCCTTCCTCTCTGCTATCACCCACTCTGCATATCGCCAGAGTTCTCTTTCTCCCCTCGTGTCTGCCCACCAATCGCTTCTCCCCCACGCCTTATCCTCTTGCGAGGTTGCATGTGGAATGCTTTCCCTCGCGTTGGTCAGGCCTGATGGTTCTACGGATGGGTGGTTCACCTACTCATCCCTCATTAATTCCTGAGGAGCCATCTACCTACCAGCTTGCGATACATTTAATTCGGGGCCAGTGAGCCACTTTTGGTTCTCTGGGCCAGTGGAGTCCAAATACGGTATTGATTTTCGGTGGAAGTTAACACCACCTTTCCAGGTGCCTTCCACTGCCTTTCTGTAGCCATCGTGGCCTCTTTTTCAGCATATCCCTTCTCAACAATCCTGCAATATAAATTCATAATATTATTCACATTTATTGACCTTTTCCACAAGGTCCATTCACATCACATATTCACATTTCTGATTTTTCCACAGTTCTTGGCCAGTCCAGTTATTTTTACAAACTGGGGAAACAGGGTGTTACAGGATCTTATAGTTGATACACAATGATGTGTTTGGACCTGTGCATGTTCCATCACTAGGTAAATATATATATTATGTTTCATTAATAGATGATTTCTCAAGGAACACATGGATTTATTTTCTTAGAAAGAAATCTGAGGTATTTGATAAATTTAAAGAGTTTAAGGCTCTGGTAGAAAATCAGGCAGAGAAGAAAATAAAGGTATTGAGGACAGATAATGGTGGAGAATTCTGTGGAAATGAATTCGAAGAATTATGTAATAAGTGTGGTATAGAAAGGTAGAAGACTACTCCATACACACCTCAGTAGAATGGAGTTGCAGAAAGAATGAACATGACACTAATGGTGAAAGCAAGGAGCATGCTTAGTGGTGCCGAGTTAGGACAAGAATTTTGGGCAGAGGCAATGGGTACAACATGTTACCTGGTCAATCGATCACCCTCATCAATGTTGGATGATAAAACTCCACACGAGGTATGGACTAGTAAGATACCCTCTCTTGAACATATCAGAGTGTTTGGTTGTGATGCTTATGTACATGTTCCAGAGGGAAATAGGAGTAAGATGGATAATAAAGATGAAAAGTGTATCTTTATGGGTTATAAAGATGGTGTGAAAGGTTATAATCTTTGGAACCAAGAAACTAAGAAGATTGTTTACAGTTGGGATGTTTTTTTTAGAGAGGTAAAAGATGATTCCAAACAAGAATTCCTACCAAGGTAAGAAGAACCCGAGAAACTAGAGTTTGACTCGTTGGATGATGCAAAATCTGAATCATCTGAAGAAGATGAAGCATAATAAGAAGAACCTCATACCCCAATATTGAGGAGGTTAGTGAGGGAATGAAGGAAACTAGAAAGGTATATTCCACTTGATTTTCATTCCAATTTTTCTTTATCTATTATTGATGATTATCCCAGAACTGTCAGGGAAGCAGTGAATTCAGAGGATAGTAAACTATGGAAGAAGGCCATGGTTGAAGAAATGGATGCCTTGGATAAGAATGAGGCATGGGATATTGTTGAGTTTCCAGCTGGAAGAAAATTTGTTGGTAGAAAATGGTTGTTTAAGAATAATTTTAATGCAGAAGGAAAAGTGGAGAAATACAAAGCTCAGTTAGTAGAAAAAGGTTATTCCCAGGTAGAGGGAATTGACTTTGGTGAGATTCTTTCCCCTGTTTCCAACTTGACTTATATTATATTTCTTTTATCTGTTGTTGTTTCTTTTGATCTTGAAGTGGAACAAATGGATGTGAAGACAACATTCCTACATGGGGATCTAGAAAAATAAATCTACATGAAGCATCCATAAGGCTTTTTAGTGAAGGGAAATAAAGAGTTGGTTTTTAAGCTAAAGAAGTCACTATATGGTCTGAAGCAATCACCTAAGATGTGGTACCAAAATTTTGACACATACATCCTTGGATTGGGATTTTTGAGAAGCAGGGATGATCACTGTGTATATTCCAAGCAGGTTGGTAATCACTTCATATATGTAGTGATGTATGTTGATGACATGTTGTTGGTAGGAAATAACATGGATGTTATCAAGGAGGTGAAATAACAACTATACTCCAAATTTGACATGAAGGATCTCGGTGCTGCTAACTTCATTTTGGGAATGGAGATTAAAAGAGATCGTGCAAATAGGAAACTCTGGTTGAATCAGAGAAAATATGTTGAGACGATATTGAAAAGGTTTAATATGCATGGAAGTAAACCAGTCAAGTTTCGTATTCCTATAGGTGTAAAGTTATCTACATATCAGTGTCCCACGACACAAGAATAAGAAGAGGACATTTCCCATGTTCTGTATGACAGTGCATTTGGTAGTTTGATGTATACAATGGTCTATACTAGACCGTACATTGCACATGCAGTGAGAGTTTTGAGCAGGTATATGTCAAAACCAGAGAAGGAACATTGGACAATAGTAAAGAGGGTCTTCAAGTATTTGTGTGTCACTACCAATTATGGATTGTTCTACTAAGGAAGACCAGGATTGGACAGAGTGGTGGACATACATGGGTTTGTTGATGCAGACTAGGATGGAGATATAGATCATAGAAGATACACAAGTGGGTATGTGTTTAACCTATTTGGAGGAGCAATTAGTTGGATGAGAAAAATACAGGATGTAGTGGCACTCTCAACTACAGAAGATGAATATGTGGAAGCCACTCATGCAAGAAAGGACGTAGTATGCTTACAAAGATTTTGTTCAGGTATTGGGTTGATATAAAATGCAGTGATATTAGAGTGTGACAATCAGAGTGCAATCTTCCTGGAAAAGAACCCTTCTTATTATTCAGATACAAAGCATATTGATGTTCAATATCACTTTGTGAGAGACATGGTTGAAGAAAAGAAGGTGTTGTTGGAAAAGGCTGACACTTTGAAGAATGTTGCAGATTCATTGGAAAAGTCTATGAGAACATAGAAGTTCTCCTGGTGTAGAGTAACAATGGGCATTTTTGCCTTGGATTTTTGACTATGTAATCCTATGAACCCTTGTATGCAAAGAAAACAACAAGTGGGAGAATGTTGGGCATATGTTATATTCTTTGCATGTGTGTGTGTGGGCATGTCAGATTCGACAACTGCGTCAGAATATCCCAACTTCATTCGCTCTGTGTGTTGTGTGCGCCAATTGATTTCCTGGGGGGGTGCTAGGGGGGGACATGTTACCCCCCCCATGTTTATGCGCAGCGCTCGGGGTAGTGCCCCAAAAGTTTGTTTTTTGGGCAATTTTTCCTATTTTAGCGGATTTTGCTATTTTTAGTGATTTTCTAAATTAATCCAGGATTAAGGGATTAGGGTTTTGGTAGCTATGAAATACCTAAAACATTGTATATATTGTATGGTGAATGGTGAAATTAATACAATGAAGAGTTGAAAGGTGTGGCACCAAGGAAGGTCAATTTTCTCCCGGTTAAGGGTTTCCAGCGTAAATATTTGTGTACTATGTGTATGAGCCATTGATTAATTTATGTTTTTTTTAAGAATCTATATGCATTTCTTTACTTCACAAGTTTAAAACTTAAATAAACTACAATATTATGGGATAGTCAAAGTTACATATAGGTTGTTGAAAATCCTATTGCTCGCAGTAAGATGAATCATGTTGATCTCCATGCTCATTATTTACGAAAACTAGTTCATGATGACATTGTTTCTCTTGAATATTGTCGTACTTAAGATCAAGTTGTTGATATCTTCACCAAATGTTAGGAACCAAATACCAAGATAGCATAGAAAAATCTCAAAATAAGTACTCAATGCCTTGAAAAAGACAGAATTTAAGATAATAAGCCTCTCCGAGGGGGCAACCTCCTTATACACCACATAGATTTCCAGATACAAGATGATTCCAAATGAAAAGGTATCCCTCATATATATAGGAGAATAGGAGGTACAATTACAACTAATGGACCTAAACCGACATAAATAAAATAACATTACTAATGTAATATGCCCTAATTAAGGGGTGATGTGCCACTATTTAGGGCTTAACATTCCCCTTCCCCTCAGACAAGTTTTGTCCGCAACTCTTGAATAATTCTAGATGCTTCTGTATAAAAGACTCATCTTCCTAAGTGAAACCTTCAGCAGGTAGTTTCCTCCACTTAATGAGATACTCTAAAATGGATCTATTCCTCAGGTGGTGAATTCTCATGTCAGTGATAACTTCGGTCTCCAATCTGATTTTTCCTTCCTCATCAAGTTCTGGAAATATAGTTTGAACTGAGATCCTGTCTCATATAACCTTCTTTAAGCATGAAACATGGAAAACTGGGTGTAATCGTGAAGATGCAGGAAACTCTAATTTGTATGCCATAGTAACAATCTTTTGCAAAACCTTATAAGGGCCATAGTACTTTGGTGATAATTTATTATCCTTCTTGGCTTTCTTGAGGGACATCTGTTTGTATGGTTGTATTCTTTAAAACACCCAATCCCCTACTTCAAAAGTTATTTCACTACTATGTTTATCTTCTTGTTGTTTCACATGATTTTGTGCCATGGTTATGTTTTCCTTTCATATTTTGAGAACTTGTTTTTGATGCTCGATGTTATCTTCCACTGCTTGAACCTTAGATTTTTCTTTTAGATAAGAAGTGATGGAAGGAGGGTGGTATCCATAGAGTGCCATAAATGGTGTCATTTTTGTTGCAGTATGAAAGGAAGTGTTATATCTCCATTTTTCCATGGGTAACCATTTGAACCATTGTGTTTGTTTATCAGAGACCAAGCAATGAAGGTATCCTTCCAGAAATTTGTTCACTATCTCAGTTTCTTCATCAGATTGAGGATGATAGGAAATCATAGGATGAGCTATGAGCCAATTGGGTACCCAAACAAGAAAACAATTTTGTCCAAAAATGTCCAGTGAAGATGGGATCTCTGTCACTTACAATAATCTTTAGGTTTCCATGTAGCTTTTAAACTGTCTCCATGAATGTGGTGACAAATGTACTGGCTTTGAAGGGATGAGAGAGTAAAAAACAGTGTGCGTACTTGGTCATTCTATCAACAATCATCATGATTACACTCTTTTCTTCAGACTTTGGTAACCCTGTGATGAAATCCATGGAAACCTATTCCCAACGCTGACTTGGGATGGCTAATGGTTGTAAAATACCTGACGTCTTAATTGTTTCCACCTTATTTTGTTGGAAAACCAAAATTTCTTCCACAAACCTTTGAACACCAGTTTTAAGGCCATCCCCAAAAAATCCTTCTTGACCCTATGGTAGGTTTTTAAAAATCTCAAGTTCCCTCCTACCGGAGAGGTGTGCAATTCCAATAGTACCTTTTGTTTGAGTTGGGAGTTCTTACATAAATATAAGAAATATTTTTACCATAGTGAATCAATTTTCCATGTAAATGTATATGATGCATTGGAATCCTGTTGCAACCTTTGAATGAGAGTCGACATGTTTTCATCATTCTTCCATTCATCCCTCACTTCTATTATCTAATCTGGTTGGATGAACAAGATAGCACAAAGAAAGGCCTCAACATCTTCATCCTTTCTATAGAGTGCATTTTCAAGAAGATTTTTCTTCCATTTTTTATAGATGATTTTAAAATCATAACCCAATATCTTGGTCACCCACTTTTGTTTTTCTTCTGAACATAGTGTTTGTTCCAATAAGTATTTAAGACTATCATAATTTGTTTTGACCTTGAAGTTCCTACCTATTAGGTAAGGGTGCCATTTCTTCAATGCATGTAGTATTGCCATCATTTCCTTCTCATAAATGGGTTTGTGTAATTCCTTTCCCTTGAGTGGTTGAATTTCAAAAGTGAGGGGACTTCCTTCTTTCATTAAAACAACACCAATTCCATTTCTCGAGGGATCACATTACACAATAAAGGTTTTTTTGAAGTCTGGTGTGGTCAAGATAGGAGCTTTGCACATTTCCTCTTTAAGTTGTTCAAAATATTGAGTTGCCATTGGATTCCATGAAAATGCATCCTTCTTAGTTAATTCCGTTAAAGGTTCTTTTATTCTTCCATAATTCTGAACAAACTTGCGGTAGTAACCTGTCAAACCCAAAAATCCTCTAAGATTCTTCAATGTTTTGGGAATCGGCCAATCCATAATGGCCTTAATATTGTTAGGGTCTACCTTGACACCTTCATGAGATACAATATGACCCAAATAATCTACCTCCTTCACCCCAAAGAAACATTTGGATGGTTTGGCATATAGTTGTTGCTCCTTTAGTAGTTGTAGCACCTTGTCAACATGTCGCACATGATATTCCCAAGACTTGTTACCAGGTTTTTATTAGTAGAATCTTCTTATCCATTTCCCTAAAGATAATAAGCCAATTAAGTGAAATGCTTGACACCTAGTTTAACCAGAAATTGAGTCAATTTTGTAGAAATGAAGGTTGGACCATTGTCTGTAATGATTTCTAATGGAAGGAAAAATATGGAAAATATATTAGACTCTAGAAAATAAATTACTTGCTCATCTTGCACATGCCTAAGAGGGACAACCTCAGTCCACTTATTAAAGTAATCAGTGGTTGTCAAAATAAAGATATGTCCTGCAAATGATGAAGGATTGATTGGACCAATAAATTCTAGATCCCACTTTGAAAAAGGGAAATATGGAATGACAAGTTGTAGAGGCATGGAAGAAAGATGTTCTTTACTAGATAATTTTTGGCATTTATCATAGGACCTTGAAAATTTATAAGAATCATGAAAGATAAAAGGCTAATAATAACCATTTCTTATGATATTAAAAGTAGTAGCTTTAGCAAAAAAATGGCCACCAATATGTATGACAGATTTTGATGATCCATGTACTTCATGTAATAATTTATGTGCTTCTTCATAATTTACACATCGTAGCAACAAACCATCAACATATCTTATAAACAAGGAGTCCCATAGAATGATATACTTAGAATCTTCAAAGTGGAATCCCCTTCTTTTATGAGGATCCAACTCCTCTAGGAACCTTTGATACTGCAAATAATACACCATAGTTTTATACCAAGGATGCTAAGATATAGAGCGATTTTGATTTTCAATATAAAATAATGTTGAAAGAGGGTTATCTTGATTGTCTAGTACTTCACTTGGCTCAACATGCTGAGCTGAGTGAAGGGATAAGTCTCGTCCCTTTATTGTCTTTGAATTCATCATTTTCAAATCATTCTCCTGATTATTTGCAAGCCAATGTGCAATTTTTTCTAAAAGATAAGTTTGTGAAAGTAGAAACTTGACAGGAGGCAAAGGGACTTTTACCTACGCATGTTTTCCCAAAATAAAATGGTGAAATGTTTCTATATCTTTGAGAAGAGAAAAAGCATGTTTTTGAATATAACAATATTTGACCTCATCATATGATAGACTTTGACTCATGGAAGCTACAAGTTTTTCATTGTTTTGGTCATCACATTGCAACAGGATAACATAAATTGCTTCCTTAGTGGCATTGGTATATACTATAAAATATTTCTCAAAATTCAGTTTCGCCAAAACTGGCACAAAATGGATCGCGTTATTAATCCTAAGAAAAGCATTATAGACATCATACGTCCAATAAAAATAACAATCTTGCTTCAAAATATTATGGATTGATTTAACCATGACAACAAAATCAGGAACAAATCTACGAACAAAATTAATAATTCCCATGAAATCTTGAAATTCTTTCTTGGAGGTTGGGGCAGGGAGGTTTAGAATGGCAGTAATCCTCTCAGGATCTATACTTATCCTTGAATTGAAAACAATGTGACCGAGAAGCTTACCCTTCGTGACACCGAAAATAGACTTGGAAGGATTTAAAGAAATGCCAAATTTTTTGCAGCACATGAGAAATTTTCTAAGATGACTGAAATGATCCAACCAAATTTTAGAATAAATAGTCAAATCATCAAGATAAACTTGGATAATATTATCGATTAGATTGTCAAAAGATATTTGCATAGCTCTTTGAAAGGTGTAACCTGCATTAGATAAACCAAATCACTTATGTTCATAATAAAATGTGCCCCAGTGTGTGGAAAATGTGGTTTAATATATATCAGTCATTTTTACCTTGATTTGATTATATATGGAAAAACTGCCAAGTAAGGAAATCATTTGAGACCCTGAAATCTGATGTAAAATAAACTCCATATTAGGAAGAGAAAAATGGTCTTTGATAATTTGTTTGTTTAATGTGTGGAAATCAATACATAATTTGATCTGATAGGTAGTTTTCCAAATAGGGACCAAATTTCAAACCCATTCAGAATACTTAACCGAAAATATTATATTAGCTTTCAACAATTTTTCCAATTCTTTCCTAATAGTGGCTTCAAGAACATGATTGATAGGTATTTTCCTTTTCCTAACTCATTTTTTCCCTTCTTTGATAGGAATGGCATGTTGTATGGGAGAAGGATCAAAACCACAAAGGTCCTCATATGACCAGGAAAAAACATCTTGAAACTCACGGAGTAATTCCATGAATTTCTCTTTCTCTTCATCAGAACATTGGGCACCTAATTTAATGATCTTTGGAGATTCTAATGTCCCAATATTCAAGGAAATGGTATCACCAACTTTCCTTTTAGAATCCTCCTCTTTAAGTATTTCTTTGTTTCCTACATCACTTGATGGAAATGAACTTTCGAGAGGAGTCAAGCCTTTAGGAATTTTTTCATCTTCAATAGAGATGATTTCTTTGGGCTTAATCGATTCATTTTGTATGAAAGTGAAAATAATTCCATCATTAGGGAAAACTTTCCATGATTCTATGTTGTTAGGTATGTGAGGGCAGTGTAGAGATTGGAACGTACAATTAGGTCTTTGAGGTAAAAGATACCAAGTAGGGGAAGCTGCAAAAAAAACTAATCTATCATCTATTGAATTAAGTTCCCTTTCAACATGAGTGTTGTTAAATGATAAAAGATTTGAAATCAACATCCAAACAACTTGGGTATAACGCTTAAGTAACTTATTGTTTGATACATAAAATTTCCGTACAAGGTTCACAAAAATTTCATAATCACCAAAGACTATAAGGTGGCCTAAACCAAGGTTATATGCATTTTCAATGCTCAACAATAAGGCCTCAAACTCATCAACATTGTTTGTACAAGAAAATTCCAATCGATAAGAGAAATTGTGAATTTTTCCTATAGGGGAATATAGAATAATGTTAGCTCCATTACCTTCGTTAGAAAATGATCCATTGAAATGCATGTTCCACATGAAATCATGAAAATCGATTGGTTCAAGAATAATATCACCTTCGTCAGAAAATATAGAGTACACCCATAAATCTTCTTCAAGATAATTTATGTTAGGTTGGGGGACACTCTCTATCTAAGGGGAAATTATTCCTTCCCTAAGACCTATAATTTTATTTATGTTTCTAGGTACGGATAAATGTGTACCATCGAGTGAAAGGTATCCAGCGGTTAAGGATTTTTAGTCCCTTCCCAAAATAATTGAGTAGTTACTCAGCAACATGTCAATTACTTGGATATTGAGATTTTTCCTTATCTCAGGATGTGCACATAAAACTAGGGTTACATCCTTTATTCACCTATAGTTGATTGCTGAAAATCATTATAAGAGAGCATGCTTCTAGAATTTTTGTTGGTACAAGATAAGCCAAGCTCTTGCATGATAATTTTAGACATAACACTTGGACCAGATCTGCCATCAATTAGGAAACAATGAGATATTTTATCCATGATTTTTACCGATATATAGAAAGGAGGGTTTTTTACAGGGTTCCTAAAGTTATTTACACCTATCCTATTTACAGTTGAATCCTCTTCCTTTGACTCTTCAAATAGATTGGATATGGTGGAAACCTTACCTTCCATAAAGTTTTTAATATGATTTTGTTGTTCGGGGATGACAACCATGTCCAAAAGTGTAGCATCAGCTTTGATATTATCCAACTGGTTAAGAATATTGTACTTAGAATAGGGAAGAGGAGAAGATACTCCTTGATCACTTGATGTTCTAATAGTTTGTGTATCATCATTTTGAGAAGATGAGCTTGGGGTAGAAGAAGTGCGTGGAAGATAAATTTTCTCTTGGCAGGGTAAGATTTATTCCTGGTATTGACTACCATAAAATCCTCTCTTTTGGTCCAATCTAAAACAACGATCATGGTATCGGGAATTTTTCCAAAGATCTTATCTCTAACATTTATTTTTACTTCGCAAGCATTCTCATCATGATTTTCTTCACAAAAGTTACACCAACTGTGATTCATAATGGCCTTTTGTTGGAATTATTGATTGTGTGTTGTCATTGATGGCAACATGAGTCAAACATGTACAATAATTAGAGGAAAAGGAATATCACCTTGGGGCAAAGGAAGATCACATTGGGACAGAAGCAATTTTTTATCATTGTTGATCATGATAGGATCAACAATGATCCTATGTTCCTAAAGATTAGGAGAGATAGCGGGGATATTCTACAAATAATACACACACATAATTAGAGCATGCAATGTTAAGGTCTTTGGAAATGATGAAGGAAATATCAGAAGGGAGATCGCATCGCAGAAGTGCTATTGGGATTGATATCCCCACATAAAACTCCAAAAGAATCAAGGAATAATCATGTCCCTTGATTTAGTTCTCAGGACAATCCTCGATCGTTAGATCATGCAGAATCCAGAGCCTACACAGAAGAATCCCTTGTGAAGGATCATGGAATCCTAATTGTCCATTCAAAATTTAGGATAAGTCACAACCGTTATATCAGTTTGGGGTCTATCATGATCATCATATAGAACCAAGTGGAAGCATAGGATAAGCTAACCCCATAAGACACGAAGTCTTGAAACCTCCAAATTTGTGAAGTGAACCTCAAGCATCAGATCTCATGGAGAAAATTTGGGTCATTTCTGGACCATTGGATCAAGTAGAGAACAAAAGAACATCTTCACTTCACCACTTAATTACTTTGGAAAACATTGGAGACAAGGCAAGATCACAAAGTCACAAAATCTTGCAAGTCATTAGATCAAGGAGGGACTTCAGGTGAATTCTCAACCATTTGATTGAGTTTAGTGGAAGGACAGGGTAAGCCACAATATCCCAGAGTCCCGAAGTAACCAAACTCATGCATACTATCGATCTAAGATACCTATGGCTGAGCTCTCAACCATTGGATCAAGTAGTCAACTCCGGTGCTGACCACTCCAGAGAAAAGAAGTATGAATCATGTAGGAATACCCGAAGCCTGAATCCCCGAAGTAATGAAATCTCATTGACCATCGGATCAAAGGAAGAGGTGGAAAATCTCATTGACCGTTGATCGACATAAAGTGGAAGGATAAGATAAGTGGGGCCAAAGGCATGAAATCTCGGAGTAAACAAAGGTCGTCAAGTCAAGACAAGGAAATATCAAATGGTGGAAAAACCTATAGGAACTTAGGCGATGATTGAAGGTTGATATAAAAGTGTCGAAGTTCCCAAATCCATGAAGTGTCGAAGCCACGAAGTGTAAAGAAATAAATGTGAAATCCTACCATTTGTCCGATATAATAGGAAGATAAAAAAAAATCATGTGACACAATAGTAGGACCACATCAAAAGGATCATGTCAGCAAGGACACATGGCGCAATCAGGTGGTAAAAAATGTCAAGGTCGATGTGGCACATAAGGACCTTGAAATTGATGAATTAGGGTGACACATGGCACACAAAATTAGGGTCCGCGTCATCTTGAGTGTCATCAACAAGCCACATCACTACGGGATTACTAACTTTCAAGATATCCAATCTTTTGTTATCATATAATCATTGAAGGCCGAAATAACAAAGTAATGTTAATCGTTGTTCTAATTCAGGAGCATTATTGAACGTTGATCAATCATAATGGAAGAATAGAGTATGCATGAGGTGTTAATCGACAACAAGATATCACCATCATTTTTTTACTTATTTGGTAGCTAAACCTCTAGAGGAATTGAACTCCTTCATAGTTCTAGTAACTTGGAGTCCCCGAGTAATGAATCTCTGAAGTTTTAAAGTATATGACAACCATCCACCTCAAATGAATATTAATTCAAAGTCGTTGATCATCTAAAAGACAAATTTCAACGAATTTGCAAGGATTAGACCAGACCGTCAATATGATAACTCTAAGAGTAATGATAGACAATAGATTAGCCAACATGATATGTAACCACTCTGGAAGGTAACATCTATGGAATAATACAAGGATTGTAGATTCCGAAACCCCGAAGGCCGAAGTACCGAAGAACCTAGCTCCAACACCAGTCACATGATAAGGTAAAGAAGATAATAAGGAACGTAAAGGGGATAGAATTAAATAATCCCTTGGACATTTGAATATGGTCTCATGTAGAAGAATAAGGATGGAAGGAGAAAAGTGCTAATAGAACAACGTTTGAAATAGCTAAGCCCATGGTTTGAGCCTGCAGTCATAAAGGGAAGTGGGTTGAAGAAATATCTTTTGCATAATTGGATTTCTATGAATATTTACAGGCATGTGAAGTAATTTGACGAGATTAACACCATAACAGTAAAGAGAGATAATAGAAGCTTGAATGTGATATGTTTAAGAACTAGGGATGTAGAAAAAGAATGGGAACATTATAAGGAGGCGATCCATATCTGTGATCAACTCATGTGGAAAAAATTCGAATCAAGATTAATCTTATAATTAACTGAGAAACTTACACGATGAATTAATGAATAAAAGGAGAATATTATCTATGTTAAATTATATGAAGATATGCAATGGTTCATGTCAAAAGACAAAATGGTTCAATCATATACCTATTGAAATACTATATAAACCATAAGTGGTGGTGAATTGTAGTGTGTCTTGGTGGATTATATATATAATGGATTGAATGGAAATTCATTCTATCAGGTTGGTGCCTATTTACAAGCTGGGTCTTGTTATGAGGGTTGGATTCCTCACATATCAGTTGGATCTGAGATCAGCAAGCTGGGTCTTGTTATGAGTATTGGATTCCTCATTTCTCAGTTGGATCTGAGAACTACAAGTTCGGTCTTGTACCAAAGAGTTGGATCTCTCATTTTCTATTGAAGTTGAAGATATTAAACAATTGGTTTTATTTGTATTCACTCAAGTTAAATAAATAAAAGAAATATATTTTATCTACATCATACAGTTTGTGTTACACATGTTATCAATAATTATTTGAGTTGCATATATCTTATTCAGTTAATTGAGTTAATCTATGAAAGTGTGAAAAGAAGTCAAAAGTTTTAGACATTGTTTCATGCCCCCTCTCATTGTTAGTGTGTATTTCAACAATTGGTATCAGAGCATGTGCCTTCAACACAATTTAAACATTGGAAGGTAGATTATGAAGAAATGGGAGGAAAAATAGTTATCTCCACAAATGAAGAACTCTTATTTGATGGAACAAAGTACTCTTCATGGAGGGAAAGAATGAAATGGTATATGAAGTCAAGAGGATCTAGTGTTTCAGACTCAATGGTATCTAAATCTTGGTACTCAACTACCTCAAAGGAAAAATCCAAAACTGTAAAAGAAGCAAAGAAAAATAATTCAATAACATTATAGGATATCCATAATGGACTGTCAGATCATGTCAAAGAAAATATGGGACAATTCACCTCTACTAAAGTAATATGGCTCCAGCTGGATATTTCTTATCAAAATAAAGAACAAAACAAGGAAACATAAAAATCCAATCAGATTAAAGGAAAAAACAAAGAAATGGAGAAATCATATCAGATTGAAGAACAAAATACAAATAAAGAGAATTTTGATCAGAATAAAGAACAAAACGCATAAGATGACAATTCCATCAAAGAATTGATGCAAACCCCAGTCATCAACAAATAAGACTACTACATCAAGGAATTGATGAATACCTCGGTATTCACTAAAGAAAAACTATTAGATTCTAAGAATGATGTTGTAGCTACAATTGAAGTGATTAGTATGGAACCGAGAAATGGTATATATATTGAAGTTACTAAGGATGTTCTTAATCATCTTGAATACATAGTGTTAGCATCAGGAGTCACTCCTGGATTGTAGCAGGAGTAAGCCTGACGGCCATCAGTTTATGTCACAATTTGTTTATAAAGGGTGATCAATTGGAAGAAGACTCAAAACAATATAGTTTTAACTCAGAAACTAGGCTAGGCATGCACAAGCAAATGAGGTCTTGGTTTAACTTCAGATAGTAAGTTGTAATAATGGTAAGTAGGAGGAAGACTTATGTAAGGAAATGCAAAGGTCTATTGTAGGCATCGAGCTTCTAACAGCCTGTAGAAGAAAAACTTGAACACAATAACATCTTATATTCAAATGCATAAACACTAAAAGAAAATAACGACATTATAATAAAACCTTTATCATAACACATGCACAATGATTCACGTGAATCAGTCAATCATGAATTATTTTAGTATGGGATAGAAACCAGATGAAAAATAGAGTTGTCTTTCATTAAACAAGAAATTTCACATACAAATACATAGCCAAGAAAACTAGTGCTTCATTAAAAAATAACAGTTAGGAGCTCTTCTCTACCATTGATCCTTACAAAATATAAAAACTGAGTCTATATACTCAGAGCAATTCACCTCCTTGGCCTCAGGAGGGTAGTTGAGCTACCTCATTTAAGTATTTATGTGAGCATGATCCTCCTTCAGACTGTACACTCAACTTCTTGTCTGACACTACTTCAGACGACATGGCTTCTGCAAGGAAACTTTCCATCAAAGTACCATGAGCTGACTGCTTCTGACCCTCCCCATGCCTTCCATTTATGGGTTGAGCTGAGGTCTCAACCACCTACTCAATCTTCATTAACTGCTTCTTCCATGGAGGGTGGCCGAGACTGAATACACAGAGAGTGACCACGTGTCGGCTTTCTAAAGCTTGGAGGTCAGCTTTCATTTCTTTAGGTTTCACTCTCAATGTAACCACAGGACCATGCAACTGTCTTTAAGGATGCTTCAAAATTTTCCTTTCGTCGATTTCTTCATGCTGTGTCCAGGATCCTCGATACCCTGCATTTCGAAATTGCCCTATCCAAACCAACAACTTGATCTTCCCTTAGCATCGACGACTAGGATTTCTTCCTTATCCAGATCTTATCCATATGTGGTCTGAATAGGCACCTATCTTTTCCCTTTGGACCTACTTTCCATATGATAGTGGGCTGTGACCTTGTGCTAAAACCAAAGGTGCTCCATGGATTTCGGGTATCGATGATGGGAGGGAGTAAACTCCTCACCATTGAGAATCCTGATTGCTAAAATCATGAAGGGGGCTACATCATGTTGGTTCCTTCCTTACCCCTCACTCATATAATCACCAGCTAGGACCATGGGCCTATCCCTAGAGGCTTTCGCATCTCACATTTTGGGGTTTCAAAATGCAGTGGAGGAGAAACCCTTTGTCCTTTGAAGTACTGGTAGCCAAAATAGTGATCGGGATTAATAATGTGCCATGCACCCCTTGGTTGAATGGCCTGGATCAATATTTAGACGTGGGCCCCTTCTGGCCTGGACCCTCCACCGCGTGTTTTCTAATATTGGACGACCGAGATCTCTCTCATTGAACAATCTTGATCCTTTTGAGGTTTCTCACACCAGGGATACATTATGTATCCTATCCTCATTCTCCCGGTTTCTCAGTCTGTGAAACCATGGAGTTTTTCCACATGTCCCCAGGGTGGACGGTTCATATCACATTAGTGCTTTCACTTTAAATATCCTGAAATCCCCCCTGTCCTCTTCTTTAGGCCCCACCTTTCCACCGAACCTTAGGCAATGACTGCGGGCCAGGCTCTCGGGGCTATCGCATTTCATGTTTCAGGGTTTTGAAATCCAAGGGAGAACCTTTTCCTCCCAACTTGCTATCCCCGAAAAGTCGAATCCTGAAACGTCAACTAGTTGAAACCTGTCTCTGTGGGATCAGACAGCCCAGATTATCCTCGATACTTTGGCCATAAGGACTGAGCACAGGCGTTAATCCTCATGCAACTATATGGCTCTGACTTTCTCGATGACCATCGATCTGTTCCATCGATGGATGCTCACCGTTGAAAAAAAAAAATCCCGCTCGCTTGATTTTTAACCTGGAACTGAACATCTTCTTTGTGTTGTGCTTGGGTTCTCATGGTTGTGACCTTGGATAACTTCATCTGATGGATTGTTTAATCCCCATTTCATTCATTTAACACCAAGGGCCCGAAACCAGAGAGAAACTACTCCATTGCAAGAATTGGTGCCAACATTAGGCTCCATGGGGGATAGAGTCATCCTTGTGATGCTCTAAGAACTCATTTTGTAGTTCCAGTTGCCTTATGTTGGGCTATGGAGTCCCTTATTGAAACTGAAAACAAAAACAAGAAAAACAATATTTACAAAAACAGAGGAGCCATTTAAGGCTCAAACAAAACATTTCTTCAGGAAAAGCCCATTCACTAGGCTATTAAAAACTTCTTCGCCTCCCAAATCCTACAACCTGTAAGTATTATTTGAAAATACTTTAGATATTTTGAAGGGCCCAATCCACATGGATTCAAACTTGTTGTGTTTTCCTTTGTCTTTCCTGGGTGAATCCCACTTAAGCACCAGATCTCCTAGCTCAAATTCTTCCTTTCTGACCTTCCTGTCAAAGGCTTGCTTGATCTTCTGCTAATGACTGTGAGCTCTGTTCAATACCTTTTCTCTAGTCTGTTGCACTTCCACCAGTTGATGAATTCTTCTGACCATATTATATGGCTCTCCTTCATAATCTTGAAAGAATTTTTCCATAGGTAGAGCTAGCTGAGTGGGAAATACAACTTCTGTCCCATAAACAAGTTGAAAAGGGGAAGTGCCGAGGGACTTCTTTATTGTCACTCGATCAACCCACAGAGTGAATTTGAGCTTTGAATCCCATGCTTTCTTATTTTCTTCCAATAATCTTTTAATGAGCTTGATCAGAATTTTATTGGAAGACTCTGCCAGTCCATTTCCTTGAGGATAATAGGGAGTGGAATGAATCGGTGAAATCTCAAACTGCTCACAGAACATAACCAAAGGTTTAGACTTGCTGGGACAACCAAATCTGGCTATGATATCCTCCAGGAAGATGATAATTACCTTGTTTGAAGCACTCCTAGTGGGGACAACTTCTATCCACTTGGTCAAATAGTTATTCTACATACAAGCATGGGTCCTCCAACCATTCTTCTAGGATAACTCAATCCACAAAACGTCTTCCTGTGAGGGATTTCACCATAAGGGGACCACTTTAGAGTTCATCCATTTGTGCACATTATCAATCATGATAAGACAATAATGAGAGCATGGGTCCTCCAACCATTCTTCTAGGATAACTCAATCCGCAAATTGTCTTCCCGCGAGGGCTTTCACCATAAGGGGACCACTTTGGAGTTCATCCATTTGTGCACCTTATCAATCATGATAATACAATAATAAGTCGTCTATACATTTTTCCAACAATGCATCGTATACCAATGAAACCACATCGATCCATCTTCATCATGTATCAATGACAACGCATCGATCCATTTTCATCTCTGCATTCTCATCAAGGACAATACATATTATATTACATCAATCATCAATCAATCAATCCTTTGACATCAATCAATCACTTGACATCAATCAATCAAACCATTAGCATCAATGACAACATGATTCAACAATCTCCCCCTTTGGCATTGATGTCAACATGTAGATACGACATTCTCTACATCAATAGTCAATGTGACTATATCTCCCCATCAATAAACATCAAACATCAATTTGATTAACTCTCCCCCTTTGACATCAATGGCAAAGGGCTATTCTGATCTTGGGGTTGCTCCCCTTGCTTGAACTCTCCTTGGGGCTGATCCCCCTGTCTGAATTCCTTTGAACTTCCTCTAAATAATCTCTCCCCTTTTGAACAAGGGATATCACTCTGATGTAATGCTGAAGATACATCGAACATACTCCCCCTGGAATTATGCTTTTGTACTCTTTCTTCAAATATCTCCTCCTAGAATCATGGGAAGAAGAATGACTACCCCTAAAGGTATGTCTTCCCCTATCTTCCCTGCAAGATGAACAATATGCTACCATATGACAATCCTTGGACCTGTTCATGCATCAAACTTGTGCTATACCATACATCATGAAACAAAAGATATGTCATCAATGAAATAGAGAATCATGAACAATATATCCACCAAGTACATCATGTACCAAAATGTGCCGACCATGCACAACACCCATGTACATCAACCATGTACATCAACAATGTGCCAAAAGATATCATCCATGAAATGTATCCACCATATGCCAACATGTGCATCTACCAATATGCCAACATGTGCATCTACCAACATGCCAAACAA
>ML793261.1:44968-59013 GCA_009831015.1 Picea engelmannii
CCTCCTCACACGGGTGTATGAACCGCTATAAGGTTTTCCTGGACGACAACCATGTGGGCATAAAAACTTAGTGGTTCCACCACCTCTACCCTCCTCAAGTTTTGTGACATACCTCCACAAGGGGGTTAATGAAGCTTTGCCACAATCAACTTCATTATCATCTCCTTCACCACCCTCCTCTCCTTCATTCATTGGGTAGTCTGGGTCACTATGAGAATGACCACTATCATCTTCTTCATTCACATGCCTATTCCCAAAGTTCAACACCATGAGAACCGAAAATGCAAGGAAAAACCACAAGAAAATCATTTTCTTCAAGTTTTAGATGAACAACCTGCAATAGAATGAGGAGGAAGGGGGAATTGGAAAATGTAGGAGAAGACAAAAATACAATAATAAACAAGACATTTTGTGAACAATATTCAAAATTTCAACAAGAATACACATTGGGCATACCTATTTTGATGAATCTCCAATGATTTGCAAGTAGATGGAACCCTTTGTTGTCTCCTCCAAGCTCTCACAAATCCCCTTCAAGCTCTCCAACTTTGCTCCAACACCAACACCAAGCCAACACCAAGAGCTCCTTCCCTCTCCATTCCAACTCAAAGATGAAACAATGAGGAAGAAGAGGGAGAGATTGTGCTTTATCTCCCCTCTCTAACCCTAAAAATGCCCTAGGGCCCATGCACAAAGCCAAACAAAAAATAAATAAATAAAAAAAATCACTTTTTCGTGCCAAAATTCGGGGAGCGCCCGCGTGGGTTTGGGAGTGCTTCGAGAGCACGGTTCCGAGGGTTCGGGAGCGAGTGCTGTAGGTTAGGGAGCGTGGGGGGGAGCGTACCGGGAGCGAGCGGGAGCGTGGAGGTTCGGGCATAGGTAGGGAGCGTAAATAAAAGGTCGGGAGCGCGGTTCGGGAGGGCCGGAGCGCGGGAGGGAGCATGGTTCCGGGACGCTCCCGCTCGGAGCGCGCTTCGGGGGTCCGGACCGGGGGGGGACGCTTCGGCAACTGGGATCATAATACCAATCATGTTGTTTTAACTTCTGAAGCGTTGTAGAAACTACTAGAGAATTGCTTTGAGACACAATACCCAATGCCTGCTCATTACCTTCAGCTAACATCCAAGCTAAACCCTGACCTTTGACCAACTTAGTGGGTTTTATTTCTAAGTCATATTCCTGAATCTTTGAAACCCACTTTCCTCTAACTCCTAAGCAATCTTGTTGAGCCAAAATATCCTTAACAGCTGAGTGAGGCACATACCCCACTATCTTAGAATATCCAACATAAGTTCTAAAGTGCATAAGAGATTTGACTAAGGAACATGCTTGCTTTTCCATGATAGTATAGTTTAACTCTCAATTATGCAATGCCTTGCTCATAAATGCTATCGACTGTTCTTGTCCTTTATCATTCTTCTAAAGTAGAACCCCGCAATAGTATCCTTTGAAGCGAAGGAGATCTGAAAATCCTTAGAATAATCAGGATCAATTTGCTACAACCATCTAGGGCTGATTATATTTTGCTGATAACACTTGTGTACAGCCAATCTTAGCCCTCAAAGTTGTGGTTTAAATATTAGAAATTTATCTACTAGTCACAAGCCTTCATTTGCTATCATTTGTTAGTAATTTTGACAGGAAATTCTTGCAGCTGTAACTACTTTCTCTTGCTGATTCATATTGTTGTCTGCTGTAAATTTTGGGACGACAAGGCTTCTTGCTGTTTTCCCTAGTGTTCTAGGGTTTAATTTCATGATTTTTGGTCTTGGGATATTGGCTCTAACATTTATTTTCCAGGTTATCGATCAGCTTGTCTCTCTTCTCTTCCAAAGTTACCATTCTCCAAACCGTAAACACTCTCATCTAGTGACCAAAGGAGGGATCCTTTACAAACCCTTGCCTCATACTCTCCATCCTCCCAAGGTCATCTGGGAATCCTCCCTTGTGGTGAAATCATTCATCTCTAAATTAGGGGAGTAATTGCTAAGGTGACAGTGGTTCTTACTCCCAGTTGTGTCGCACTAGTGAGGCTTGTGGTTGGCTTTGCCCAAGCGACAATTTGTGCAATAACACCTCTCTAATAGAACATTTACCAAAATTCACCAAGAAACATCACATGCACATAATAAAACACTTACTAGTCAAGGCGCAGAGCATGAAGAAACCCTAGTTCATGAAGAATCAACCATCAACAATAGAAAACATCCATCCAAAGTCACTCCAAAGGTGTGCATAAGACATCCATAGCGAAAATAAGAGAAGAGAAGACAAGTAGTAGTGATCTCACAAGTGAGTGAGTTTTGCTTGATCCAAATGAGCTCTAGCCTCATTTATATGAGGTAACCCTAGCACATATGTCCACATAATGATGTAAAAACAACAATAATCCATGATACAAGTGGGGTCGACCCCTCAAATAGCCTCTAACAACATAAAATCATGCTAATACACCAATACAATGCCCTCCTAGGTTACACATGTGGTGATGTCATGCTCCAAGAGGGTGTGTGAAGCCTCCAAAGGTCGTGTCTCATCAACCAAGAGGTGCAAGCAAGGTGGTGGGTGTGTCTCCCCATCAATGGTCATGCCACATCTTCAAGTCATAAAATGGTGCCCCAATGGCAAGAAAGCCCATCACCAAGCAAACCCTAGTGCATGATGTCATCATCAAGGAGCTCAATGTCCAAGGTGGTAAGGTTAGCGTCCAAGGTGGAATGATCAAGCATCACCTCTCTGAGTGGTGTCCAAGCATAACCAAGTGCAATGTCCTCCATCAAATGCTGAACAAGGTGTGGGGTGCACTGTCCAAGGTGTGGGATTTCTGCCCATTTTCCTACCATCATGACCAATCCGTCAAAGGAGAGCTCATCTGTCCATCGTCCAAGGTCCAGTAGGTGTGAGAGGATGTATCTGAAGGAGGTCAATCATGAAGTGACCCAACGCTTTGCATCGCACACGATGTATCTTGTACAAAGTGCACAATGTCCTGGGGTGAAAGCAAAAAAACATTCTCAAAGACCATGTCAGGTGCACCCAAGTTAGTCAAAACCATGAAATCAAGTAGAACCAACAATCACAAGGGGCAATAGTCCTAGGAAGCATACAAAGTAGGCCATCAATTAATACAAAAACCAAATAAGCAACTCTCATTGGGTATCCCCTTCAAACTTCACACAAGCCCAAGACTTTATGCAATTTGGCATGTTTAGGTATGGGAGGGCCATCAAAGGAATCTATTAGGTGTGCCAATACTTTTGGGCATAGGTTCATTAACATGCAAGACAATGTATGGGCTCACCTCCATGAGTTCCTTTGTAGAGGGTGTGCTTGGCGATTGAGTTACCATTTCCTCAATGCTTTTTGCATTGCAAACCCCTTTGTTTGCCTTTTCCTTTCTTTGATTTGATTTGATTTGTGAGTCCCCTTAAAAAGGTTTCAAGCATAACACTTCCTTTCTTTTTGTTTGAGATATATTCAAGTCCTTTTGATAGATGAATGCGTTTATTCACATTAGGACTAGGGGTGATTGCCATTAATGAGGGGGTAGAGCTCAATTGTGAAATCATAGCTTTTAACTGTCCTCATTATCCCATTTCTTTTTGTCAACCAATTGCAATCTACCTCTGGGCTTTTAGCCCCTTCTTCTCATAAGAGAATGAGGTACATGCTTGTTTGGTGTACATGTAACCACATTACCCAAAAGGTAGGAGAATGAAAGGATCAAGGATGGAAAAGTGGTAATTAGGACCAGGAATGGTATGTTACCCCTTTCAAAGAACCACCAGTTGTACCCCTTTTCCCTAGGAGTGACAACACGGGACTAGGATGCCTAGGATGGCCACCAAGGTGAGACAAGGCAAAAAGCATAACTTCTGGGCTCATGATTCATTATCCAACTTCAACCTATGATCATTACTCAAATGCCCAATGCATTAAATATGACTCTTTATATGAAACAAGGACTACTGTACCTCATAATGTGCGGGGTCACCATCTCCCAATGAGCCTTGCTGATTGAGTGTGATGAGCCATATATAGATAACATCCGTCTAGTTTTTTAACCAGATTATAGAAAGTAGACTATGGGTTCTCTAACACCTGCAGAAGAATTGTTCACCACCTATTAAGTTGCGTACGCGTTGCAGATGGCTGCAATTGTTGGGTAGAACCCTAGTGAATAGTCAACATCTTTAACTTAAAGCTACGACCATGTCATTTATTTCACTAGAAATGTATCTACCTCTTCTGCCCTAGCAAAAACCATTTCCAAGGCCTTCTAACACCATTTAATTGCCTAGTTGTAGGAGGCACCCTTCCGAATGAACTCACTTTTGTTGGTCTAGACTCTATATGGCAAGATTATAATAAATTAGCATTTATGTTTTTCCCTTGTAAGGGTACATTTGATAAATGTTGATTTTTCATGGGGAACATATTTAGTATACTTATCGATGATTAATATATACAAGATATGGAGAATAGTAGGTTAGGAATCTCTTTTCTTCTTAAATTGTTGTTAAAAGCATGTAACCTCATCAATACATTTTTCAGACATATAAGAAACACATCACATCACAAGCTCATTGTACAACTCAAAATCTGTAGATTTCATTTGATGGTAACTGTTATCCCCTAGCCTAGGGATAACTAAGGAGATTATGTCTCGAGGTCCACAGTTCCTAGACATGGAGTACCGAGAGTCATATTGACTTGAGCCTGGCCTTGGAAGGCCCATCCTTCTTCTTCAACGCCTCCATCTTGTTAGTAGCAACAGCATCAATCCCATCGACCTGGTCCTTCAACAACAACAAGTCTTGCTCCATGAGGTAATGAGTTCGGGTATCATGGTATGTGTCACTCTAATTCTCAAAACATTTGAATATGTGCATTTAATTCTTTACTTCTGACGTGTGCTTGGACCTTATACCTTTCCACTTGTCCACACCTGGGGGGAATGACAGGATGCCCTAGCAAGTTGGTTCCCATAGGGTTTGAGTTACCACTTGGCGGGTTCATGAAAGGTCATCGTCCATTCCCACCATACTTATCACTTTTCATCTTTTTCCCTCTCATCCATCGCATACATTGGTTCAAGCATTGGGTTTGCTAAGCTAGCAAAGGGTTGTACCCTACCATGTGGGAAGAAGGGGCTAAATGCCAAGAGGGTAAAAGTAGTTGGCAAAAGATAGGAGCCAAAGGAACAAAACCTTCAGATGCTTCGCCTAGGGATCTCCGAGAAAGCAATAAAAGGCTTCTTAGCAAGACACAGAGGGACCCATAAAATAATAAAATCAAGACCTAGTTGGAGGATAGGGGGTCTCATCACGAGCCAGTCTATTAGGTCCATGGGCATGTAGCGGTATGACACTATCATTCAGCTGGTCACCACGCCGGGGTAGTGGCCCTTGGTGGCATAGACAAGAGAAAGGGGGTCTCATCACGAGCCAACCTTCTCATCTCTGTGAAATGCTTGTGGGTAACGTTGTCACCACTGGTCACCATGCCAGGGTAGTGTCCCCTAACTAGTCTCTTGAAAGAAAAAACAATAAAATAAAAAGATAAAATCCATTGAATGGGCTTGGAAACATTTGCATCCATGACAAGGTGCAACTCACCCTCTTCAGAGGCAAGCACAGGTAAGTCATACATTCCCCTGTCATCACTGCACCCATTGCTCAAACATCCCTTACCACCTCATCCATTTACATGGCCTGGATTAGTCTTCACCTGGAAACATCCCACGTCCAATGAGAATTAGCCTAATAGGACCTCCTAAACGTCCCCTCCAAACCTGGCTTGTAGAATAGCATAACGTCTTTGAGCACTTGTTTGGGAAAGGGAGGTTTTATGCACATGTTTAAATAACTTGATTATTAGATGTGATTGACATTGCTACGATCCTTGTGACTTATGAGCCCATGGAGGGCGTACTTATTGTTCCAGGGCCACACTCGACAGACAGGAACACATGGGGAGATGATTAGTTCAGACCTCCATAGGGCTAAAAGCCAACTAGATGGATGCTGAGACCCTAGCCAGAGGCAGAGATAGATCAGAGGTTTGCACCAGAGAGAGAGGAGGACGTTCCACCAGAGACAGCCTAGTAGGCCTGGACCCAAGGGGGTCTTGCCCTCCCACTATGATGTAGGCCTTGGAAGGTCCATGATGTCACCTTTGTGACCCTTGATGTCACCCAACGTTTGATGGACACTTTGGAGGCAGTTGTGTGCCAACTATCACGTGTGGCTTGATCCAGAGGCCTTGGGAGGCCTGATGCTTTGCTCCTGGAGGCCAATGTTGCACTAGAAAGGCCTAAAGTCACCCTAAAAGGGCATGACACCACCTTTTCTACTTGATTTAGGGTTTTAATTTGTCATTTAATGTAAAAACTAGATAGTACATGTAAACTGGCCATGTCAGCCTTTTTGACCTAATAATGGTCATTGTAACTGTATAAATAAGCGATTTTCCCTTGTATTTTTTCATTATCTTTCACTCACACAAGTGTGAGGTCTGAAATCTGCGCCCTAATTAGGGTTACTTGGCTGAAATTTGGTGCACACTTCTTGAAGGAGGCTTTTTTTGGACTATTTTGGCATTTTTCTTGGTGGAAGTGTTCAATTAGGCTATTTGCTAGATGATTCTTGGTGAGTGTAAGTAAATTTTCTGCAATTCTTTTTCATTGAATGGTTATAGTTATATTTATCTTGCATTTATACCAAGATTATGAAATTGCTAGCTTAAAACCCTAGGAGGCTAAAAGCACATGTTATTGTCCTTGCCTTAATAACTTTCACCTACTAGATTATGCTAGAAAACTGATTTTCTTGAAGCTTTTGCTAAGGGCCTTGCCATTGCAACACCCTAACACATTTTGCTTCATCTAAGCTGTCATCTACTTCTTCTTTGAGCTAAAGGAGGGAAACTACTAGGGCCTAGGGTTACCTACTTCCTAGTGGCCATTTTCACCCTAGGATTTGGTGATTGAAGCCTTGGGATACCAACACTTCAATTATTGACCCCTCTTGTCTCTAGTTCTCTCATTATCATTTGTTCCTTCAAGATTTGTCGCTGCCTAAAAGGACTCCATTTACCCTAAAAAAAGCACTGATCTAAGCCTTGCTATTGAGTGATTGACAAAAAATACTATCAAAACCTTTACCTTTGTTGATTTTTCAATAAGCAAGGTTTAAGTACGAAGTTCATTCCATTTTAGTATTTTACTTAAACCATAAACAATTGTGTTGCAGCAACCAAGATCACAAGAAGAAACACCATGCACAAGTACACAAGAAGTATCCCGGGAAACCCTTCTCAACAAGGGAAGAAAACCCAACCAATCCTTTGCTATATTCTTCAAGAGAAAGACCTCCACCACCAAGAAAACCTAGCACACAAAAGGGTGCTCACAAACCCTAGAAGACTAGCGCCCAAGAGAGGTGCTCACTTTTCCCAAGAAGATGTACTTGCTGAAATTTCCAAACTCACACTTGAGATATGATTCCTCAATGGGGAATTTACATTTACTTGTATTAGACTGAACCTATCAACAAAAGTGTCTATTGGCACAACAAGGCTGACCTCACTAAATCACAATATAATTAATAATTACTAGATTAATTATCTTTTACATTAAGGTGGGGTCGACCTGTACCCTTTACATTACAATTAGGGTTACAAGTAAGTTTGACTCTTGAACAATATAGCAAGAGATCTCATACACCCACTAGTGCTTAGCCACTAGGGGCACATCCATAGGGATGTACATATCTCTATCTCATTGCGTCTCACAGGAGAACCACACTCACTAGTGCTCAACCACTAGGATCACGTTCACCTGTGCTCATACACAGGCATGTCCAACTCAACAGATCTTCTTTCCCACTGCATTACACATAAGAGTCATCTGGAGTTCATCATCTCAACTTTCTGCTCAGAGGAGGCTAATACATCGTCTTCATCTCTGTCTCATAACGATACACCCAACTCATGGGAATTCACACGTTCACCTTGTGCTCAACCACATGCACTTCCAACTCAACAGATCTCCTTTCTCACTGCGTTACACATGAGAATCATCTGGAGTTCTTCTCAACTCTTTGTAAGGAGGAGGCCATCACTACGTTCCAGTTCTGTCTCAGATAGGAACTGTTGACCGCCTACTCAACTAGGGGGTCAATTCCATGTGCCATGAAGAGATGCATCATCAGATGCTAATATGTCGAAGATTATTTGGTTCTATTGGGCAATTTATGCCTCCAACACATATTTTTGTAAACGGAATTTCCGCACCCCTGCGTGGGTTAATAATGTAATAGGTCTGCATGGGTCATAGTTAGGTCATTTACTTTGGGATTTATTCATTAGGAGAGTTCCTTTCACTGAGAGTTTTTTATCCTCAGGTTATTAATTTGGCTTTTTAGCCTTAATTAATTTCCCTTGAGTTTTTCCCTCACATCAACGATAATTCCTCCAAAGTGGTGAAGGGTGTTCTAATGGGTTTATCCTCTGGTAACTAGTATTTAGGAATGATGTAAATGACCATGTATGACATCTTAGGAAGTTTCGCAGAATTTCGTCGAGTCTAGATAGGTTTTTTTTAATTAATTAAAATTGCCTAAGGTTGGTTAATTTAATTAATTAATTTTAATTATTTTTGAGCAAATATTGTAAAAACTAGGTCCTTGGGATTTTGCTAGGGGTATTTGTGCTCAAAAGAAATGGAATGAGACCCCCTACACCCTTGGACCAAGTTTCAGCTCAGTCGGACAACTTTTTCTAGGTGTTTGTGCACCAAGAGTCTCAGTTAGTCAAAACAACAATTTTAATTGCTAAGTCATGACATAGTCAAAATGTTATTTTTGTAATTTTGAGTTAATGGGGTAAAGTAAAAGTGGATAAAGGTGAGAGAGATGATTCCTAACCTACCCAACCCTTGTCCTAACCTTTTCACACCCCCTTACCCACTCAATCACTCATACCCTCATGCCCCTAGGGGGATTTGTGCCCCCTCCACATGCAAAAACGTTTTAACTAGGGTTCAATTGAGTTGTGGGCCCCCTCCTCAACATGTGCGCCCTTCCTAACCTCCCACATCACCTATTGCTTGTCCCCACACTCCAACTCACTCATCCACCTCATCAATCCTTGTCTAAAACCCTAAAGTTGTGCCTCTCTCCTTGAGATTCCCTCCTTTGACTTGGGTTTGACACTTGGCAGTGATCAAAGAGGGGTCGTTTTGTCTCTTGAGGTATAAATAGAACCCCTCCCTCACTATTTTCCTTACCATATCTTGAGCTAGTGTTATGCTACTGGATTTTCGCCCCATCTCTCTCTCTTTTGTTCACATTGCATCCACCCATTTTGCTCTTGAGAGTGTTGGAGCAACTTGTTGCTGCGAGACTCTCCTTTTGGATTAATAGAGAAGCTTTGGAGGATTTGAAGCAACAAAGAGTAGTCTTGTTTCTTCTTGCACATGAGGTGATGTTGTAGCTTTTGCATCTTGTATGGTATTGAGTAGATTTCTTGAGTAAAGTAGTTTACTTGGGTAGGTTAACCAATAGTATTATTGTTGATCTAAATATGTTGGGTGGCTAGTGATGTAAAGTAGGTTATGTTGTTGACTCATTCAACCATATTATCTATTCTTGTACCTCACGTTTTGCTTCAAGTTTGCAGGTTTACCTCTAGGGTTTTGTTGGGAAAGCCTCAAGGAAGAGTCTTCTCTCAAAACATACCTAAACTCCATCACTTTGTTAATCTGATTTTCTGTTCATTTCATTTCATATTTCAGTTTACTAACCCTCATAGATAGGTCACTTTAAATCAAATTTTGTTTGGATACTTTTATGTGAAAAATTTCTGCCTAAAAACATAATTTTTTCTTGACTTGTTGTTTGTTGTGTAGCATATCCAGCAAGCAATATCTTGCTGGTTTTTGCAGGTACTTACTAGGTATAAGGGTTATGCTGCCCACTTTCAATCATACAACACCTCAAGAACTTCTCCATTAATTGGGTAACGAAAACTCACCATTTCCCTTCTCTTTCTAGCATTGTTGCAAGCCCCCGGGAAGTTCCCTTGAGGCTTGCCTTCTTGTAATAGGTTTTTCTTTCTTGTAACAAGTGATTAAGTGCCTACACCTTGGGTGAGGCATCCCCAAAATCGTAAGGCTAGGGTGTGCTTTCATTTTCAACATTTTTTCATTCTTTTGCCCCACTTGTCATTAGGACAAGGTTGTGTGGCTAAGATTGTTTTAGTTTTAGTTTAGTCATTTAATTTCCAACCCTCTTTGGTACAACAAAGGTAGGCTTGCCTCCACCTTGTGCCATTGTGAGTGGTTTGTGTTTTGTTTTGCTTTCTATTGCAAGTTTTATTGCATGGTTGCCTACACCTTGAATGAGTAGTTGGCAAAGCCAACCCCCAACATAGTATGGCTAGATTAGTAATGTGTTTTTGATTTGCTTATGTTCATATGGTTAAAATCTTCTAGAAGTAGATCTCACACTCACTAGATCTTAGCTTAAGCCCTTGAGGCATAAATTCACTTGCATGCTTTAAATCTTTCATGTTTCATTTCTTAGCACTTGTTCTTAATGCAATACACACATGGTTAAGTGATGATGATTTAAAGCAATCCTATCTTTCATTGGCAAGCTATTCTTGTCCTTTTAAAACATTCATTTCTTTCAAGCTTGCAAACATCTATGGTTAAGTGAATAATGTGGGAATAACTTGTTCATTTAAGCATTTCTTTATATGTTCTATATATGTTTACATGCTTCAATCTCATGATTTAGAACACATCTTTGGGGCTGGATTAAGTTTCGGTTTTGGCATTAGTTCACTGTTTTTAGGCAAGTAAAAGTCACCCAAACACTCTTAAACACACTAAAATACTTAGTCCATAGGTATAATAACATACTAGACTTAATAGGACACCTTCATTCACTATCTTCGCCATCTAAAATGGGGTTTGAGGAAGACAACGGAAGGTGCTAGGCCGGGGATGGTTTCATGGCGCGCGGCGTCCTTTCCGAGAGTACTCGGATCTTTAGAGTTGACCTGTGAAGCTAGGGTAGGCCTTGTTGCCTCACTTCTTGAGCATCCAACAACCTTTTGGTAATTGGGGGTGGAGGATTTTGGTTTGACACTTAGCTAGGGTAATTCAAACTTTAACAATCTTTAAGTAACTCTTAAATCTATTAAGCATTTGAACACCTTGTCTTGATTGGTACATCTTATGTTTGTTAAGCAATACTTGCAAGCACTCCTCATTTATAATTTTACATGCAAGTTTATTTCCTTTGCTTTCTGATTAGTCATCTAAGTGTCATCTTTTAAGTATCGTGGAGCACTTGTTCTTCAAAGCATTCCATTTTATTTGTTAAGTGTTCTTTATGGTGTGATCCCTTAAGAGATAACGCATTCCATTTGGAGGCATCTTCTTGTTGGGTCTTGAGTGTTGTGGTTGCCATTGAAAAGCAGTCCAATAGAGTAAGTGCTATTGAGGTGTTGCCGTCCTAATACACACTTGCAAACGTGAGCAAAGTTCAGCTCACTTAGTGTGTCCTTGGAGACACAATGCCTAGGTTCACAGTCCACACTGTCACCTTGACTAGAACCTCTTCCTTCTAGGCTTACTCCTAGAAAAACCAAGGGGGGTAGACTCCAGTTACTAGATGTGATTTAACTTTGAAGTTCTAGGAGTTAGTTTTAATTTGTTAAAGGTTTAGGGGGAAGACTAGCCTATGATGCTAAGGCAACAAATGCAAAATGCACAAGTATTTATATCAAGCAAACCCTTCCCTAAGTCAACTAAGACTAGTGCCTAAGGTTGGACAAAGGGGTCAACTATGTTCAAGGAGGTTGAATTACAAAACATTACAAGTATAAGACTGCAACTATTCCAAAACAAAAAGATACAAGTACTTACAACAATATATAAGAAATGTTGCAACAATTATACAAGAGATACATAAGATACAAATAGACAAGATTAACAAGTGCCAAAGTGTGAGAGTTAAGAGATATTCAAAGCTAAGATCAATCACATAAGGACCATCATGCCCCAATAACACTTACTCTATTGGACTGCGTTTCAATGGCAACCACTAAAGCACTCAAGACTCAACAAGATGATGCCTCCAAGTGGGATTCACAACTTCTTGAATCACACCACATAGAGTGTAAATTGAGAGATGTAAAGTACTTGGAAAGTAAATGCTCAACCAAACTCAAAATATCTAACACTTAGATAATCAAACCACGAGATTGCAAAACAGATTGAAAGATGTATGTGTGCTTGCAAAATAGGTTTCTAAACAACCATCATAAGATATACCCAAGTAAAGATTGTCTAGAAGACTAAGTGGTTAAGAGTTGTTTAAAGATTTGATAAATTTTATTTGCCCTCCTAACTAAGTGTCAAACCTTACTCCTCCTCCTCCTATTGCCAAATAACTTTCGGATGCTCAAGATAGTAAGGCAACGAGGCCCACCCTAGCTTTCACGGTCAGCCTTAAAGTAAGAGTATTTCCCGGAAAGGACACATCCTGTGCGCCGTGAGACAGTCCCCTGCCTACACCTTCCGTTGTTTTCCTCAAACCCGTTTTAGATGATGAAGAGGGTGGAATTAGGTGTCCTAGTTGGTCTAAAGTGTTATTATGACTTAGGACTAAGTCTTAAGATGTGTTATGAGTGTTTTAGATAAGTTTTAGGTGCCCAAAATTAATGAATTATGCCCAAAACCGAAACTGTAAATGACTGCTGTGAATGTGTTATAAATTATGAATTTGCAGCATGTAAACACTTATGAACTTGTAAAGCAAAGCTGAAAATAAGGGGCATTCACATCATCATTTGATTAACCATAAGCAAGTGAAAACATGTATGAAAGAGTGCTATGAAGAAGGCAAGGACAGCTTGCCAAATGGAAACAACACTTTAGATTTTAACCATTTAACCATGTGAGTTATTCCATGAAGAAAACAAGCTAAAGATTTAAACAATTGCTGCAAAGAAAACCAACTCCACACCATTTACTTGCCCAAGAGTGCTTGTAAGCCTAAGATAAAATAAGAGCTTGAAACCTAAGAAGCTTGCACAAAATAAATGATTGCTTTAAGATATACTACTTGACCATGTATATATTTTGCATTGAGAGATGTACTATGGACTGAGATATAAGAAACTTAAAGCAAGTAAAAGATTTATGCCTCAAAGGCTTAAGCTATGATCTAGCGAATGTATGACATATACCATAAAAAAATTTCAAATCATTTAACCATTAGCACATGATCATTACATCACTAATCTAGCCATACGATATTGAGGGTTTCTCACCCAAGGTGTAGGCAACTATTTATTAAGCAAAACTTGAAATAAATTGCAAACCACTCACAATGGCACAAGGTGGAGGCAAGCCTACCAATGTTGTGCCAAAGAGGGTTGGAAATAAAGACTTAAACAATTATTATTATGACAAACTAGCCACACAACCTTGTCCTAATGACAAGTGGGGCAAAATAATAACAAGTAAAGAATTTAAGGTAAGTCCTAGCCCAATGATTTTGGGGGGTTGGCTGAGCCAATTACTCTTCCAAGGTGTAGGCAACAATAACTTGCTGAAATGATTTACAAGAATGCAACAAAGATACAAGAGAATGCAAACCTCAAGGGAACTTCCCGGGGGCTTGTTACAATGCTAGAAAAGATGAGAAAGAGAAGAAAAACGTTATCCAACTAGTGAAGAAGCTTTTGAAGTGTTGTACGGTCGAATGTGGGCAGCATAACCCCTTGTTCTTGGTAAGAATCTGTAAAAACCAGCAACCGAATGCTTGCTGGAAATGTTGCACAACACAACAAAGTTAAGAAAAATTTCTGGTTTTTAAGCAGAAATTTTTCACATAAAATCTCCAAATGAAAATATAGTTTATGTGACCTATCTAAGATGTTTAGTTTACTGAAATATGAATGAAAAGTGAATAGAAAAATCAGACTATAAAACTAGGAGTTTGAGAAGGCTTTGAGGGAAGACTCCT
>ML793261.1:78245-92238 GCA_009831015.1 Picea engelmannii
AGGTGCCAACTTGGCACAAGCTCCCATTTTCAGGGAACTCTTCCTGGGCCTAACTCTGAGATATACATGGTCTCCCGTCTTGAACTCTCTTGGAGTTCTCTTTTGGTCGGCATAACTTTTCTGTCGGTTCTGAGCGACCTTCAATTTTGTTTTATCCGAGTCACCTGTTGTTCCATTTCTTTCAACATGTCGGGTCCAAAAGAAATCCTGTTTACGGGATTACTCCAACTGATTGGAGTGTTACACGGTCTACCATAGAGGACTTCGAAGGGACTCATCTTTAAGGATGCTTGGTAGCCGTTGTTGTAGGCGAATTCTACCAGTGGTAGGTAGTCTTTCCACTTCTTGGGTTGATGCATTACATGCATCCTTAACATATCTTCTAGTATTTGATTCACTCTTTCTGTCTGTCCGTTGGTTTGAGGGTGATAGGCGGTGCTAAACAACAACTTGGTCTCTAAACCAGCCATTAGTGATTTCCAAAAGTTGGAAGTAAATTTCGTGTCTCTGTCAGACACGATCTCTTTCGACATACCATGCAGTCTGAATATCTCTTTCATGAATACCTGGGCGATATCGATTGCCTTGTAGGTCGACCTGACAGGGATGAAGTGAGCAGACTTGCTCAATTTATCCACCACCACCATAATGGCGTCATTCTGTTTGGTTGAGGTTGGTAATCCAGTGATGAAATCCATGGAGATGGTTTCCCATTTCCATTCTGGGATTGGTAAAGGTTGCAATAATCCTGCTGGGTGTTGATGTTTTGCTTTAACCTATTGGCACTCTATGCATTTAGCTAGGTACTCGGCTATGTCTTTCTTCAATCCAGGCCAATAAAATTGTTTCCTGGTGGCAGTGATAATTTTCTGGTATCCTGGATGATCCGAGTAGGGTCTTTTATGTAGTTCATCCACAATGAACCTCTTCAAGTCGTCACAATCTGGAATATAAAATCTGCTTCTGTAAGTGAGCAGACCTCCTTCGGTCTTTTGGTAGCCTTCATATGTTATTCCGACGGGTTTTTGTTGTAGGTACATGGTCACGGTCTAGACGAAGGGATCTGTTTCTTGTGCATTTCTGATTCTTTCCTTGACATTTGTTTCATAGGTGCTCACCGCTGCCAGGTGAATTGTTTTCATACTTCTGCTAAGGGCATCAACCACCCTATTTTCCTTTCCTTTAATGTGTTTGATTTCGAAATCAAACTCGCTAAGGAGGGCCATCCACTTAGCTTGTCTAGCATTGAGCTTTGGTTGATCAAACAGGTATCGCAATCCACAATGATATGTCATAAGTACAAATTTTCTTCCCAGGAGGTAATGCCTCCACATTTTCAAGGCATGCACTATGGCAACCATTTCTAGATCATGGGTCACATAGTTAACTTCATGCTCGTTCAATTTTCGGGATTCATAGCAGATCACACTTCCTTTTTGCATAAGGACTCCTCCGAGCCCTTCCTTACAGACATCTGTGCACATGAGGAAGTCAGCGTCTGGATCGACGATTTTCAGCACGAGTGCATGGGTCAGTAGATGTTTCAGGGTTTGAAATCTTTCTTCACATTTTCTGTGTCCACAAGAATTTTGTCCCCTTCTTTTGGAGGGTAGTGATTGGACAACCAATCTTGGAGAATCCATTTATAAATCTCCTATAGTATCCTGCTAATCCCATAAAGGATCTGATGTCCGAAACATCTTTTGGGATAGGCCATTCCATGATAGACTTGATTTTATCAGGGTCTACCGCTACTCCCTCTTCGGAGAGAACATGGCCTAAGTAATATATTTCCTTCTGGAAGAACTCACATTTGCTGAATTTGGCATAGAGCTGATGTTCTCTTAGCACTTGCAGCACAAGTCTAAGATGCTCCTCATGCTCTTTTCTGTTCTTGGAGTAAATTAATATATCGTCAATAAAAACAAGCACAAATTTGTCTAGGAACTTGCCGAGTACATTGTTCATCAAGCACATAAAAGTGGCAGGGGCATTGGTCAACCCAAATGGCACCACCACAAACTCATAGTGTCCATACCTCGTTCGGAAGGCAGTTTTATGGATGTCTTCACCCTTGATTCAGACTTGATGGTATCCCGACTTCAAATCAATCTATGAGAAAATAGACGCACCCCCCAATTGATCGAACAGGTCATCGATCCTGGGCAAGGGGTACTTGTTCTTTATGGTTACCTTATTGAGTTGCCTATAATCTATACACAGTCTAAGGGTACCGTCCTTTTTTTTCACGAACAGGACTGGTGCTCCCCATGGAGACACGCTGGGCCGAATATAGCCCTTATCCATCATTTCTTTTACTTGCAACTTGAGTTCAACTAACTCGGGTGTACTCGTCCGGTAGGGTGTCCTAGACACCGGCACCGCTCTTGGTGCAAGTTCTATCGAGAAGTTTATGTCCCTTCTCGGAGGTAGACCCGGTACCTCTTCCGGAAACACATCTCTGTATTCTCTCAGGATAGGGTGATCATCAGGGCTTGGTTTGTCACCTTCGATTGTTTTCAACACCTGTACTGCATATAGGGTACATCCCTTTCGACAATACTTTCTTATTTGCAGAGCTGATATTTGTCTCACCGAGACAGGTTTTCAGATCCCTTGAAGGGTTATCCTCTTCCTTTCCTTACTTACACATTCTAAGGTCTTATGGTAACAGTCCAATCTGGCTTTATGGGCAGCTAGCCAATCCATACCAATCATCAGATCATATGATCCCAGGGGTAATATGTTAAGGGTTACTTGGGTGCGGTTTTCACCCAACATTAATTGGCAGGCTGGTATGACTTATGCTATCCTCCTTTTGGTGCCAGTGGCTAACTGTACCAACCATGGCTTGGTATGTTTTTGTTGCTGTAGTTTACACTTATCAACAACTTTAGGGGCTATATAACTCAAATTTGAACCAGGGTCAATCAAAACAGACACTAGATGGTTGGAAATCATGCCTTCTATTTTCACTACGGAAGCTTGGTGGTCGGCTTGGTTATTATCCAAGGCTGCATAAATTTGTGGCACACTCCTGGTCGCATCATTGACGGTAGTAGCCTCTTGGATGTTATAAATCCTCCGACTATTCCGTTGTCGGTGTGGGCAGTCTCTCAGAAGATGTTCTTCTTCGCAACCCTAGCATTTCAAAGGTTCTCTCTTTGGGTTATCAGTCTTCACTGATAAGGGTCCAGAAGTTTTATTTCCGCTCAAGGAGGGAAAATTCTGCTGGTGCATACTCCGGGTTGGAAAGTTCATTCTTGGGTTCTTCTTGTAGTTCTTAAATCCTGGGGATTTAATTCCCCTTTTCTGAAATCTTGAACTATTCTTCTGTTTCCATCCTTCGCGAGGTTCTGCTTGATGCCCAAACTGTTCATGACAATAGGTTGCCTTTCGGATAGTGTCTTCTAGAGTCTTTGGTTTATCAAATTCAATTCTATTCCGATAGTCCTCAGGTAGTCCACTGATGAAGCGTTGCACCTTTGCCTTTTCCGCCTTGATATATGGTACATACCTTAACAAATTGAGGAATTTGTTGACATATTCTTCTATAGTGAGTTGTCCCAGTTTGAGTTCATAAAACTCTTTAGTCTTCTCGTTGAAATATTTTTTCGACAAATACTTCTTCCGGAAGTATTTCTCAAACCGTTCCCAAGACAGGTCCTCTTCGCAAACCCCTTTCACATTCTTAAGGTCTTCCCACCAAATGGAAGCCTTTCCATTCAAGTTGAAGGTGGCCATTCGGGCCTTCATATTTTATGAAAAGTCATGGGCTCTGAAATACTTCTTTAGTCCAAGCAGCCAGGCCTCTGCTTTCTCTCCCTTCTTTATTTCACCGTCGAAGGAGGGTGGTTTGACCTTTCTGAATTCTTCGAATTTTCGACCTTTGGAAGGCTTTTGCTTCCTCTATTTCTTTCAGGAATAGGAACTGGTTCTGCTGCTAGAAGAGCCTTCTGAATCGCCAGCTTCCTTCTCAGAGGAATCACTTGGCACTGGTCCTTTACCTCTGGGGTGGACCTTTTTCGAGGTGCTCCTTTCAGTGTGGCCACTGATATGACCATGTTTCTGAGTTTCAGGTTCATGTTGCATTTGTCTTTGTAGATCGGATAAACTCTGCAGTAAAACTGCGTTAATTTCTGTTTGTTTTTCTTGTTCTTTCATCATCCTTTCATTGTCTGCCTTACAATTTTGTAATTCGACCATGAGGCTCCTCACAGTCTCGGCGAAATTTGGAGGGGTCCCTACTGCCCTCCTTTCGTCAGAGTCTTTGTCTCTATTGTGGGAGCCTTCTCCCACTTCATGGTGAGTCACCATACTATGCATTGATAATTTCCCGCGGTTGATCTTCCGCTTGTGTGCAAAAGGAAAAACGCTGGTTGTTAGTCAATATTTATATTTATTTATAACTAGTACATAATTCATATTTTCACATGTACACACACACAATAGGGGTTTTTCATTCTTAACTTCGTCTTTTGATTCGGAAGGTTAAGACAGGGGGGGGGTTACTCTTTTTAGGAGTGTTCCGAACGGAGCTTCTGCGCAACTCGTTCATGAGCCCCTGCAGGCCAAGTGTTGTAACCATGCTCTGATACCAATTTGTCACATATCCACTAGGGAAAACAAAAATTTTCGTCGAAAACTCGAGGATCAGGATCCCCGAAATACCTACGGGGGTCTTAGCATAGGCTAGTTCCTTTCTTGTCCACCTCCATGTGATCGTGGGTCGCGACCACAAGCTGAACAAGTATGGCGTTCTTTCGCTCTTCGCGACTCAACATTACCAGAGCGTCGAGTCTTTCGACTCTGCAAACCCCCGACACGACGAAGCGTCGAACCCTGACAGGGCTAACGAGTGGCAAGTTTCCCCCTTGGGGTCTTGTCCACATGACCCTGTCCCATGTCTACGCGCTTAAGCCAGCCAAGTACTTATCGACTTTTCGCGATTCGGGGAAATGCGATGCATGACTTCCCTTTGGCACTTTTCGCTACTCACAACTTCGCAGGTGGAAGCGTTGAGATCTCGTACTCTTCTTCTCCGAAATCCCGAGACGCGAAGGTCAACAATGGTTGACTTCCTCTTCGCGCTTCTCGCAACTCGCAACCTCGCGAGTTGGGGCGTTGAGCCTTCGTGCTCCTATCTTGCGAATCTCCGAGACGCGAGAAGTCAACAGAGTGTTGACTCCTTTTTGGGCGACGCATGCCCACCTGTCAATCACACGAACCCCACCTGATGGATGTGCCACATGTTCTTGCGAGCCTCGGCTCTCGGCACTTCACGACTTCTACAGTGGAAAATGACCCCTTCCAACCTTCGAACCCCCGAACTCCCGATATACGATATCTCCACGGAGTTCTGATCCAACGGTCCTCCCGTTCCTGGATCCAACGGTTCATATTTTTCTCCTCGCCACTTCGCACTTTGCGACTTCGTGAGTTGGAGCACTCAACTCTTACGCTCTCACCTTGCGAAACCCTGAGATGTGAGAAGTCAACAGAGCATTGACTCCCTTCTCCAGGCAACGCGTGTCTTCCTGTCAACCATGCGGGCCCCACCTTGTGGTTCTACCACGCATTCCTCACTTGTGCCTCGGCTCTTGTCACTTCGCGACTTCTGAGGTCGAGAAGAGGCCCTCTCAACCCCCGAACCTCCGAATGCGCGATATGCACAATAAGGCCCTGATCCAACGGTCCTCCCGCGTCCTGGATCCAACGACTATCCTTGCTCCTCGCGATTTCGCCACTCGCGTCTTGGAGCACCCAACTCCCGGGCTCTCACCTTGCAAACCTCTGAGTTCACGAGATCCCTCGATCTATGCCACCGGTCCTCCTCAGATCTCTCGTAACTTTGCCACTCGCAAAGTCAAAGGACTTCCTTCTCTGACTTCCGGTGTCCGAATTCCCGATAGAGAGGATCTTGCGACACGCGTCCGCTCTCAGACGGACGACTTAGATTCTTTTGCAGTTTCGCGTTTTCTGATGTCGAGTGCTCGGACTCTCGTCCTCCGGACTCCCGAACTCCTGAACACCGATATCCCGATACAACCCCCTTCGGGACTTTGCACTTCTGCTCACGAAGGTTTAACCGCCGTGCATCTTCTGACAGATCCAACGGCTGTCGACTGTTTAGACCAAGATCTGACGGCTCAGCCTGTCTTTCCATTGCGTCGTTCCCAAGCTGTCTGGACATGAATCCACGGTCCAGATTCTCTCACGGATCTTGGGGATCTACGGCCCCGATTTCTTCGCTAATCGCGAAGATAAAGGAAATAGGGTTAAGGTATTTAACGCCCTCATTTATTCCTTTAATCCAACAGTCGTGAATGACTGCAGATCTTCCGACAGGGTCTCATCCATTGATCGATACTTATCCTTCGAATCCTCAAGGGATTCTGCGACTTCTGCGCCTTCGCAGAGTCTTTGCACACAAAGTGCTACCTCGGCTGAGCTTTTCAAAAGGGTGTCTGTATGGGGAGATCTATCCAGGGTATCATCTGAAACGGATAAGGGTATAGATTTCTCGAGAAACGGCTTGAATTCTGAATTGATTCAATATGCGTATGTACATATAGATCTATTTACAAACATAAGCCATACGTGGCCCTTCCAATATAGGCATGCAACCACCATTTCTGAATCAAAACACTACACAGGCAATCTTATACTCAAACCATTCATAAAACTGCACAGACTATGAGCATATATGTTGACATATAAATTTCAAGATGCAAAATGTAAAACACTTATCAGAAATAACACCAGAGGTGAGTGCAACTGCTGAGAGGGATGCTTGTTTCCACCCAACCGTAGGCTCAACGAATTTCGATAGGATTTACCACTAGCCACCCCCAAGTTGAGACCACGGTGCTGCGAGACTGCGTCTCTGTTTGCCAGTGACCGAGAACGAGGGTTACTCTCCCCCTTCTCTGCTATCACTCACTCTATATTTTCCAGAGTTCTCTTTCTTCCCTCGCGTCTGCCCCTTTCTCGCTTCTCCCTCACGCCTTTTTCCTCTTGCAAGGTTGCGTGTGGCGCGATTTCCCTCGCACTGGTAAGGTCTGACGGCTCTACAGATGGGCGATTCACCCCCCCCCATCCCTCATTACTCATGAGGAGCCATCTACCTACCAATCCTGGTGAGTCATTTAATTCGGGGCCAGCGCGCCGCTCTTGGTTCTCCGGGCCAGTGAAGTCCAAATATGGTATTGGTTTCGGTGGAAGTTAACGCCACCTTTCCAAGTGCCTTCCACCACCTTTCTTTATCCATCATGGTCTCTTTTTCAGTGTATCCCCTCTCAACAGTCTTGCAATATATATATATATATATATATATATATATATATATATATATATATAATATTATTTACATTCATCGACCTTTTTCACAAGGTCCATTCACATTTTTGAGTTTGCCACAGTTCTTGGCCAGTATAGTTATTTTTACAAACTGGGGGAAACAGGGTGTTACACCTCATGGGCTTGGTCATGAGCTTTGTGGGCTTGTATTGGGGTTTCACACCTACAAAGAGATTTCACTTGTGCTAGAAGCTTGGAAATTTCAGCAAGGGAAATTCTGCAATTGTGACAAATCTAGCCTAGGGTTTCTTGGAGGATTTTTTGTTTTTTGTTTCAGCCAAGGAAGACTTTTTTTCCAACCAAAAGAGGACACACGTGTGAGTCACACATGTGAGGAAGAGAGGAGGAACAAGTTGCACATGTGAGAGAAAGAGTACAATCGTACGTGTGGAACAAGTCACACGTGTGAGTTGTACAGGCCGCACATGTGAACAAAATTGTACGGATAGTTCGTACAACCTGCACGTGTGGATTTTCTAGTTAGGTACAACAGTTCGTACCATTGACGTCAGTAGTCGTACAACTGATGTCAACATGCCATACAGGTGGCTGCAACAGATTCATGGGCAAAGGATTTTTTCAGGTAATTTGTTGAGTTTGTATTTGTTGAAGAGTACTAGGTTGTCCTCCATTTTTGGTGATTTTGTTGATGTGGAGAAGGCTGATTTTGCCTTCAGAATTTTTTTGAAATTGACATTTACAGAACAAAAGAATTTGTCTCAAGTGCATGGATGATTTATCTCAGATTTTTTTGTTTTCGTTGTTTTTTTTGGTCATAATTTCAGTATAAAATTGTTCAGTGATAACAATTAGGGTTTATTGTTTGATCAATAGGAAGTAATTTTCAGATCTGAAATTAGTCACATAGAATTGAATGTGAAAATTGACAGCTTGGAGCCCAAATCACCTTAGAAAAAACTTTATGATCCCATCTTCATAAAATGATGCCAAATATATTACCCATGGATTGATCCACTAGCTCTACTATGTGATGGTAACTTGAGCTTGCATGGAAGCATGACTCGTTATTCTATGTATAACTCATTCAATCTATTGCGGTGATTAGTAAACCTCACTTGGAGCATGTTATCACACTAAATTGCCTTGGGTTTTTAGTTTGTTTTTATTCTTTTTAAGCCTTAGATTTTAATTTTTTAAGTTTCATCCTTCTAAAGTTTATGTTTGTTAGGTCCCCTTAGATAAATAAAGTTTTGAGTCATAGCTCTAGTTTGATCCTCAAATTGATTTTTGGACTTAGAACCTTTTTAGTTCATGACTTAAATTTTGGACCCCTTAATGATTTGTCACTAGGATCGATCCCTCCTTTCCCATGACTAGATCGATGTGACACACCATTCTCCTCACTCATGACCTCGTGGGCATGCCTTGCTATCCTTGCTTACCTGTCCAATCATTTTTTTAAATTGGAGCGCTGCCCACTCATCAGGTGGTTCCGTAGCGCCTTTCTCGTTCATCATCATTTCCACCACGAGTTATGATTACCACGACCGATGTCATGTTCCTTGTTTTCAGTGCCAAGAGTTGGTTAAAGATACCTCCAAGATCTCGTATTTACGAGCCTTGATAATGGTTTATGATTTGAAAATTCAAGAATGTTGCGCTACTCAAACTCATAGCTCTGACCAGGTGACAACGATGCGACCAAATCTGATGCTGAGGTAGATTCGAGGGCCAAAAAGTTCGTGACTTCATCTTGAGATTTCGCTAAAGCTTCAAACATGTGTCTACTCCACAAGCATCCCGTGTTGCCTCCTCTGCACATTAGTTTTCACAAAGAATTAGCGCTCATTGTTTGGTTTATCGGGCTTGCACAGTTGTAAGGGAATCATTTTCGCATCATATCCTTGTCTCCTCCCTTTTCAAACCTGTGAACTTCATTTGCTTGTATCAAAGTTTGACTACATCTGCTCGCCATAACTATTGAGGTTGCAAGCATATAAACAATTTATCTTCTGCATACGCGTCACACTACCCAGAGGCGCTGCTTAATCCCTCTGTGTCTCCCCTATTTCATTTTTGAGTTGAGCGTTTTTACCCAACTACAAAAGGCCAATTGTAGATTACCTCCTCATTGTCTAAACTCTCAATACCTGCACAAATCTAAGGGTGGGATTCCCACAGTCAAAACTTGGCTTACTAGCACCAGTTTGTTTTAAAAGGTTAGCCTTGTAGATTTGAAGCCCGATTTCAAGTCCTCCTGGCTATTACTACCCCATAAGCCTTGAGAAGCTCTCATTCTAAGCCATGGAGACTCCTCAGATGAAGAAGACACACAAAGGGGGCAAGGTGGTTAGGACAGAACCTGTGGATATGCATATTTTTTATACAGAGCCCATGGCAAGAGAGGTCTTTCAAAGAGTGGGATGCCTCTCTTTCTGCCAGAATATGCAAAAAGGCCATCCAGAGGTGACAAGACAGTTTGCATTAGATTTTGATGGCTAGAGAACCAAGGTTGGGGATTTGGAATTTGAGGTGATTGAAGCCTCTATCTCAACTGCAACAAGAATCCCTATTACAGGTGAAAAGTGATTCAAAGCCATGTCTTTGAGTTCAACCTATGCCAAAGATCTCTTTAAACCTTAACATCAAACTAGTGATTTGTCTAAAGGTGTGCCAAATAATCAATTGATTGAATAGTTTGATAGGATATTGAAGATTATCTAGAGATATTTTACATGTGAAGGGAGATTTAACACATTGTACCAGTGCCATATAAGGCTTTTGCTGCATTTTACTAGTAAAGTTGAAATGAATATTCCCTATTACTTGTTAATGAGCATAGGTAAGATGTCAGACATGATTCAATCCAAGTCTAAGGATGTGGATACTAGCCTTTTTCACTCTGGATTGATCATAATGCTAGTCTCTGAGGAATTGGGAAGAAAGAGATTTCATGGGAACATTTTGTTGTTGCTTCTTACCTCAAGTTGGATCTAGCATCTACTCCTCAATCACAGAATGCAAGTCCTTTATCACCCACCAGTGTTGTTAAAACATGGACCAATAGGAAGAGAAATGGCAGAGCCCCTGTTCAAGTTTCAGAGGTCAACAAACATGTCACAGGAGCTGAAGAGGAAGCTTGTCCTTCCCCACAAAGGGATTTTTCACCACCTCCTCCACCAGGGTTAGAAGAGGTTCCTTCTTTCACCAAAACTACATCCAAGAAAGGGAAGAAGCTACACTTCCCCTCTTCTCCTCCAATAGTGAATACCAAGGGGAGAAGACCTTTCACAAGATCATCAATTCGTAAGGAAGTTGTTGAAGAACAGTCTCTACCAGAAATCCCTGTACAAAAGAAGAAGGGTAAAGACATTGGAGAGTCTGTGGAAAGAAAAGAGGAAACCCTTGTGCAAAAGAAGAAAGATAAAATCAAAGCCACCAAGAAGCCTGATGAAGTAGACAAGGCAATTCCTATACAGGTGGAAGAGGAGACTGAGAAAAAACCTATTGAGACTGTGCATGCCACTGCTCCACCTGACAGTCAGACATTCAAAAGATTAATCAGACAATTTAGGGATGCAAGAAAAGAGGTGGCTCAGTTGAAAATAGGGGCCATGTTTGATAGGGTGAAAATGAAAGAGCTCATGGATGGCTACATCCATACCCTTGACTGAGAAAGGTTTGCAGCAAGAAAGGCCCAACCCCTTCATAGGCAGCTCCAAAACCTTTATAGGTAGAATAAAGGTTTTCAATCTCAGAACATAAAATTTAAGGCAGAGTTGCAACATTTTCAAGATGAAGTAGCTCAAAGAAACTTGCAGGTATTGGTTGAAGCTACCATTGAGAAAGAGACACCAACAGTCAAGGAAAGCACAACCCCACTGAAAAATCCTGTCATTGCTAAGAAGAAGAAGTTTGTTGTGCCAAATGAAGATCCCCCTTCTACCAGAAAGAGTGTGAGGTTAAGTGTCAGAGTAACAAAATAGCTGGTGAAAGGTGAGCCCCATTTTTTAGGATGGTTCCTTTTTTGTGAGGGTTCACTGATATTTGAATATTATCTCTGCCACCTATATAGGCTTTTAAGCGCTGGTGCTCAAAGTTTTGGGTTTTCTGTGAAGTGCTAACTCCCTTAGCAGTAAAATGCAGACATTCCGTAGCGCCTTAGCGCTACAAAATAGTTTATTTCGGTATTACATTGGTATGCTACCTATAGTGCTGCCATGTCACCTAACGATAATGAGTTTGACACTATGCAAGGTCACTACTTGCTCTGCACATGTTCAAGATTGGAGGTGCTGCGTTTTTGACAACGCTACCTAAACTTTGCACACAGACGCACAATGGTGCTACGTAAATTCGCTACCCAATATCTGGTAGAGAACAAAGTTTGCACACATATGCAACACAGTGGCACTAGGTAAATTCGCTACCTAATATTTTGCAGAGGGAAAAGTTTGCACAGAGAATATGAGGGTTCAACGCTACCTTTTCTACTTGTCCAATTTTGAAGTGCGATACTTAGACTGCTACCTAAAGAAGATACCAACAGACACCAGAGATTCAGGAGGACCAAGCTAACAACTTTTTGGATAGCTGATGATGGAGAAGATTGTAGAAACAACAACGGACATCATGAGGACAACCACATGCTCCTGAAAGACACATGGCAAACAAGGAGCTGCACAACAAAAGGGAATCAAATCAATTTGAAGTTTGGTTGGATTAGTCACCAACATTTTCCTATTTTATAGCATTGGTTGTTAGCCAAATTGTTAGATGAAATAAATTCTTAGAGATTTTCAAGGGAAGGAGGCCAGCTCGTACCTCCAGCTGTTGCCTCCCTTTTGTTATAAATAGATAGATCAAATGATTTAGTAAGTTCGGATGGTTGAGCAAGGCTGCCTTAGACTGTAATATTTTGAAGAAGTGACTGTGAACTGGCTATGTACTGGATTTAAGACATTTTGGTTAATAGAAATCAACTTCTCTTTCAGCTTATTTGCTTCTGATGTTAAATGTTCATGTTTTGAATGATTTACATGAATGGTTGTGGTGATGTTATGGTGGATGTTTGATCATTATATTATCATGATGTTTATTTAGCTTCCTTAGTTTCTGAGTTCAAGAAGATCTTGTGTTAAGAAACTTTCTTCCTTAGGCTTTTGTAGACCTGATGTTTACAACAACCCCTACATTCCTCTTATTCAAGTCTTCCCTCTTTTCATACTCAATCCCAATTACTGATTGAAGTTAGCCAGGACCTTGATTGTTGGTGCATGCTAGCCTTGTTTTTTGAGTTGGAACATTATCACTTTGAGTCTCTTTCCATTTGACCCTTTAAAAGCACTCTTACATTCATATATAACCTGATGGGTATTGGGCTTGCCTTCCATGCAATCTGAAGGTGATTCCTAGTGCTAATAGAGCACACTCTCATTGACTCAAAATAGAGAAGAGAAGCTTTGTAAAAATCACATTGGATAAGACTCAAAAGGCATAATAGAAAGGCATCTTGAAAAAGCACATGCCAGAGAGTAGGGCACTTCTCTCTTGCCAAAAGTAGCCTTGCTGTTAATATTATGGTAGCTGCGGGAGGTATTTAACTCCACGTGTGAACTTGACGAGAATAGAAGACTCCGGAAAGCAAGAGAAAACCCTATTGAGTTGGCTAATAACCCTAGAAGCCTTGTCGGCTCAAGAAGATAATTTATATTAGGTTATTAGCCTCCAAGAGAAGAAGTCGACCATAAATAATAATAATATACTGAATAGACACATATCTAGAAGGAGAAGTCAGCCCCAACAAATCTGGCAGAACCAGTATAAATACAGGGCGCCGATTCTCATTTGACACATCTCAGAATTGCAAAGAGCAACTGATACGCACTGTAGTTCCCAGTTTGGTGTGCACATGTGGAGGAGGGCTGCAGGTGCAGTTGCAGTAGCAACTAGTTTTCAGTATGAGCTTGGACTATCTCTTGGCTATGGTTTGGACTATCTGATCAACTATTGTTGGTGCGCTATCCTTGGAGGAAGATGCGCTACACCTTATTTGGCTATCTAGCCTAGGGTTTGCTTCCAGAGTAATTCTCAGTCAAGGTTAAGGTGCTCGGAGGGTGGCTTCGACCTATGGTTGCGTGACGAGGGTATCGTCAATGGTAAAACGAGCACACAATCTTCTATATTCTAATAGGTTATGGGCCCACACCTCCTTCATTCAGTCTAAACACTGGAAGGAAACATAGCCGCTATGATATTGAGCTCGCTGAGGAACTGCTGCTATGGTTACTAACAGAAGCAACTTCCAAGACACTGCCGCTAGGGTTACTAGCAGGAGCAGTTGCAGAAACCCTAATCCTCTTGTTGAGGAACCTTAAGTGAATGGATTGACCTAATCTCCGGATAGATCAGTGCGCTCTAGCCTAGCGCATCTCCTGATACTCTCAGCAAGCCAAGACGTGAAGTTTGAATTTCTGGTCAAATCTAGGGTTTGACCAAGCCAAGCAGCCATGATGAACCCCATGAAGTCTGATAACAAGTTAGATGAAGCCTCTAACTTCAGAGCGTGGAAGACAAGGATTGACCTCATCCTTGCCAAGAATAAAGTGTTGGATATCGTGAAAGGAAAGATCGTGAAGCCAGAGTTTGAAGAAGAAAAAGGAAGGAGAAACAC
>ML793261.1:117295-154922 GCA_009831015.1 Picea engelmannii
CACTAGTCTAGAAACCCTTGCTTGAGCTTGTTATGCCTTAAACTTCTTTCAAACTACTTCTAAATTGCAAACCCTAACTAACCTAGCGTCTAACCCTAGCTAGTTTTAGGACTAACCCTAAGCTGATAACGTTTGGCCTTAATCAAAACTTGCTTGGATAGAAAGGTGCGGCCTTGTTATCTCTTCGTAGCCGTGGATTCGTTTTACCTTTTTGCTGGTTGAATTTGTCCAAACGTCCATCCTTGGCTAGCTAACCTGCAAAACAACAAAACTTATATAGGGCTGACGTCATACCCCTTGATCTTTGATTATACTTGCAGACGTTGTGACATTTGGAAGCCCTCTTGTTTGACATTGAGTTATTATTTGCATATGTGAGTTTATTTGACAAAACGTTTCACTCAATTGTCATAATTTTTGAACTAAATGAATGATTGACGTCATACCCATTGCAGAAACAATATAGGTGACGCAGCAGTATTTTGTGTATGAGCTGATTTGACATATTTATTGCATTAATGATATCATACAAGGTTTCAATTGTGCACATTGAATGCTAAATTGTCTTTCATGCTTTGTTGAAGAAGTAACAATAAATCTTTGCTTTATTTAGCCATCATTGACTTCGTCAATAATAGCATATATACATTTGCTCATATATATGATAAGGATAGTCATTGGTTTTATGAAGTACTAACCCACTGCAAGCACATATTCTAGTCTTCTTTGTTTTGTCTCGCAAACAGGTGCATCTTCAGTGGAATTTTCTCCTTGACTATCTCATTTGGGCAGCAATCTGTGAAAGGGAACTTCTCTGACTTGGTCCATTACCCTTTAGCCTTTCATTAACCCAGATTTTCTTAGGGACGTCTCCCTTGGACTAGCCCTCCTAAATAGAAAGAGCCCCCCATCGAGGTGACAGTGGGTGGGGAAGCTCCTGTTACGCCGGTTTCAAGCCTTGACTCAAGCTCTTTAGAACTTTCCTACAAACCGTGCGATAACAAGAAACAAGAGAGAAATAATGGAAGAGTTCTCATTAACCAAATGAATTAATGATAATTTACACATGATATACTATGTATAACTCAACTAATGCACACTAGAGGAGAAACCAATGTGCCATAACGGTGGTCTAGAGTGATCTGGACACACACTAGCAGTTACGGGAGTAAACTGCCACAAAGTCTAGTCTCTCAGGCAGTTACAAGAGTGAACTACCACCTAGTTTGAGTTAACTAGTTTCTTAGTCTAGTTAATTAATTGAAAAAGAGTGAAGTGAGGGGGAGATCAGGGAATCGTGAGTAATGCACTAGTCTAGTGATAATCCCAAGGACAATGCAGATTAGTTGGTGATGATCCCAATGTTGCATGGTGATGATCCTAATGTGGCATATAGACTCCACTCAACTGATCAAACTAAAGTGTGAACTGAAGAGAATATTCTCCTAGAGGAATTTTCTCCCGAAAATATAGGAGACTGAATAATGACTAATAAACATAGGGAAAACCTTAGGAAAAAGAAATCCTAGGTGTGTGTGAAGTATCTCCAACACCCCCCTGAACATCACTATGGTGAAAATAAAAAATGGGTCTCGATAACGAGGCCATGTTAGGTACCCAAATACAAAAGATACACTAAAATCAATGAGGAAAGAGATAAAATCTCATGGGAACCCCCCTCCCCTCTCTCAAAGTTCAATGTATGTAAAAAGAAGAACTGACAGTTGCTAGGCAACTATGTCCTTCAATCCAAGACGACTAAGAAGAGAATGAAACTTCTGCTCAGTGACGGTCTTGGTGAAGATGTCTGTAATCTGTTCTACTGAAGGACATAATTGTAGGTTGATGATCCCCTTGTGTACTAAGTCCCGGATGTAGTGCATGTGGATCTCAATGTGCTTCATCCGCTACCTCTGAACTGGATCTCTACAAAACTTTAGAGTGATTTGGTTTTGACACGAGATGATGATCAACCGATGAAACTGAATTCCCAACACAATGAGAAAATGTTGTAGCCACATAGCCTGAATGGTTATGTTAACTACCCCTTTGTACTCTGCCTCGATTGAAGATAAAGAAATAACAGCTTGCTTCTTTCTCGACCAACAGATAGACCCAGAACCAAGACTAATTGAGTAACCAGATGTGGACTTGCAATCAATGTTATCGCATTCCCAATCAGAATCAATGAACCCGATGAGGTCCAATGTAGAGTCTGTTGCATAATGAATCCCAAAGGTGATGGTGCCTTGTATGTATCAAAGGATACCCTTTGCAGCCTTCCAATGTAGCTAATGCATCTTCCGCATGAATCTGGAGACTGCTCCAACTGCATAGGAGAGGTCTGGTCTGGAGTGTGAGAGATACAACAAGCTCCCCACTAGTTGTTTGTACAGTGTGTTTTCAACCAGTGGAATGTCCCTTTTGTTGATATTATGGTAGATGCAAGAGGCATTAAACTCCACATGTAAACTTTGACAAGACTAGAATATTCAGGGAAGCAAGAGATGTAGATTTTCTGAGGTCCTATGAGGCTGCCAACTAAGGTTTGTCTTTGACCTTAGTTTGTCTCAAAGTTTCAACTCTGTGGTTGTCCCTTGCTGTTGTTTTAGGACATCAAACATTCACCAACTTTCAGCTCAATATTTTGATGGTTAAGTGTCCTTTTGAGGTGCCCTTGCAAGTGTTTTATTTAGTCATTGTTAGCACATGCAATATACATCAAAACAAATAACACTACCTCTATATCTTTTAACCCTGGAAAAATCCCCCTATGGGGAAAACCAGTTTGGAGCAAATATATATAGAAGGCCTCAAAGAGAAATGTACAACACATGAAACATATACAAGTGAACCTGGTACAATAGAAATCACTCTCAGATGCCTTGGAGTTCCTTGAAGACCTCCCCACAAGCCTTGTGAAGTAAGGTGCCCCTTGCCTTGGTGTTCCTTTCTTCCTTTGCTTGCCTTTGTATTTATCCTGATGCGTTTTCTTTGCCTTTTCTCTTGCTTGACCTTTGAACTTGCCTTTCTTTTTTATTTCCCTTTGTAGTAGCCTCCTCCTCTCAAGAAAACCTCCCACAAGATGATGGTGTTCCCCTCTCCTCAAGTGCACCCCCTCCTCATGAAAAACTCCAAATGGTGTGCCCTCCTTCACCCTTGCGCCCTCTAAACTCTAGAGTGTGCCTAAGCAAGTGAAGTAAGTCTCTCTATGGAATACGAACCTCCCACGAGCTAGAGGGGAGCTTCCTCCTCCCAAGAATGTGCCTCTCCTCCTAGAAAATGTGCCCCTCCTCCATGACATGCGCCTCCAACAATAATGAATCTATACCACAAGATGGAAGATTCCTCCTCTCCTAGATGTGTGCCCTCTCCACAAGATGCACACCTCCTCTAGGAAATGCACCCTTCCTCATCTAGTATGCACCCTCACAAAGGTGATGGCCAATCCTCCATGGATGACCTCTCCATGCAAGCTCAACCCAAGCAATGCTTCCTCCTCAAACCCTCAAACACGTGCGCCCTCTCCTAAAGAAATGTGCCCAAGCTTTCCTTCTCATCTCCTCTTCTCACAAGTGAAGAATTAAGTCCCATAAATGCACTATACCCTCCTTTAGCCTCCTTTGGCCAAACCCTAAAAGATCAATGACCTAGATCCAATCTAGCCAAGTCTAATAAATGGGTGAGATTCAATCCCTAAATCTCACTTAGGAAACCCACTTTCCTTAGTTTGCTTTATGTCTATTAATTCATCCACTTTGTGAATTAATTGTCACTTTTAATGACTTAAGTGGCATATTTCACTTTTGACTTAAATCTCCTAAGTCAAAGTGAAATTAGAATCATAAAGTAAAGTACAAGGGTAATAATCTCCCCCTTTTTGTTTAGAGACTCATAAACACATGGGGACCACTTTCCAAGGTACCCAAATCTCAACAAGAGAAACACTAAAACATTGGATAATAACCCTAGAAGAAAAGTCGGCTCAAAAGATTATTTAATATTGAGTTATTAGCCTCCAGAAAGAGAAGTCAGCCTAGTCAAGTGAGATAGAGTAGTATAAATAGAGGGCGCTAGAGCTCATTTGTCACTCTTATTCTCACAACTACATAAGACTAGTGGTGCACAAGTTTGGTGAGGGAGTGTAGTTGTAGCTGCTACAACTGGGATTTTAGCTTTTGGTTGGACTTTCTCTTGGTTATGGTTTGTATTTTCTGCTTGGTCTTTGGTTATTCTTGCTTGGTGCGCTAGCATTAGAGAAAGATGTGCTACCTTGGTTGGCTATTGTTCTGATTCTAGAATTATTCTTTCGGTCAAGGTTAAGGTGCTCGGGGGTGGCCTTTATGCCTATGGTTGGGTGACAATATTGCTATATTGTCTATGGAAAAAAGAGGACATATCTTTATTTCTAACAGGTTATGGGCCCACATTATCTTCAAATAGTCTAACCATTGGAAGATAGATTGGGAATTTATTTATTATGCTCGTTATTGCACCAATTACAATCGCAGCTAGGTTTTTCTGATTATTCAGCTGCAATAAACCCTAACCTTTGTGTTTGGGCACTTATGATGAAACGTTTGATCTAATTTCATGACATCCTAGTGGGCCCTAGCCTAGCGCACCTCTTGATACTTTGAACTATAAAAAATGTCAGGTTTGAATCTTTGGTCAAAGTCAAAATCAAAGTTTGATTGGTCAAAGTCAAAGGTTGACTTCTGGTCAAATTGATTTTGTCTTCAAAGTTGAAAGTTTAGAGTTTCTAGCTTGTTCTAATCATTGAATCTTTTGATTGAGTTTCTAATCTCTTCTTGTCAAGATGGTATCTAGTTTCAAATTGGAAGACAAGTTGGACAATGCTACAAAGTTTCAAAGGTATGCACTTGTATATGCTATCTAAGTTATATCATCTAGAAAAACATGAGTGTGTTTGCAGGGAAAGTACTAGAGACCTTGTCCAAGCTGTAATATTGAATTGAATTCAGTGCATCCAAAAGAATAAGCACACCCTCCATAGCAAGTGAGTCTTCAAGTTCCAGGTTTGATTAAATTGTTAAAATTTATATATATCAACGGTGATAGTTGCTACATTACAAACTGTGAAAACAGTCTTTGAAAGATTCTATTATTGCTAGGTGCAATGAATACTTGACTGCATATGAATACTATTGATATAGATGCTTATTGTACTTGTTCGCAAGATGAACTAACATCTCCTCTAGATAGATATTTCTTGTTTGCTCTTGTTGTTCTTGTTCCAGGTAGATACCCTTGTGAAATATGTTTGATGAACAATCCTTGTAGAAACCGTCATAGAAGAAGTTCACAAGGATGACACAACTTCCAGATGGGAAACAATCAGAACATATAGAAACAAACTTAGAGAGACTCAGAGGAGTCAAACTCGAAGGAAGTCATAAATCAAAAGGAAACAGAAACATGCTTGTGACACTTTGTAGAAAGAAAAGAGAGATGCAATAGACATAAGCATGGACTCTCTCAGATGGAGGGAGCTGATCACATAATTCCAAGAGAAGAGCATGCATATTTCTCATTCAGGCATGAAGTCAGGATTGGGAGGGAGCTAATCCCCAACGATATGATCCATTGAAGAAGAATTTGTAAAGACTATGAAGTAGCTATCCATGTTCTTCATTGGAAGCAACGACCATGATAATCAACACGTGTTTGGTTTGACTCTAGAAGAAGTCCTCTTCGAAAAGAAGCCTTGAATATCCTTGGTTTTCCATCTACATTTATGTTCCTATGGCAGAAGGAAAAATTTGGAGCCTTCAGGAAAGAAGGACATGTAATCTATAGAAGATTCCATGGACTTCAACATTAAAGAGAAACGTGAGGAAGAACATGAAGATTCCATGGACTTCAACATTAAAGAGAAACATGAGGATTCCAAGAAAGAAAGAAAAGTCAGAACAACCAATTGAACAAGTTTGAACCCACTAGAAGCAGTCAAGCAAAAGAAATGGAAGGAAGTTGTGATGAAGAACAATGTATGTGAGAAATTATGAAAAATACTTAAGCATTGATAGATACAAGGGAAGACTCAGGGCTAGAGGGTTCTCCCAGAAGGAGGGAGAAGACTATGATGACAGCTTGTTCTAGTAACCATACATACCTCTACCTAAGCCATTATATCTCCTGCAGTATCCATGGGTTGGAGTTTACATCAGATGAATGTAAAGATTGTTCTTCTCAAACAAAGTAATTGAATAATAAGCGTATGTAGAGCAACCTCAAGGTTTTGAGGTATACCAGAAAGAGACCCTTATATACATATGGAAGAATTCCTTGTATGGATTCAGGCAAACTTGGTGCAAAGCCTCTCATGTACAATATAAGCGTGGTGAAAACTTCCTATGACAGAGGAAGTATATTGAAATGGTTCTTCAGAAGTCTGGGATGATGGATTGCAAATCCATTGCAAAATCCCATGATGACATATTTGAAGAATTTGAGAGACTCTAATCTAGTAGACCTGTCTCTGTATCGACAATTGATTGGCTCATTAATATATTTGGAGAATACTCAACCATGTATTTTTTTTGTGGGATGTTTAAGTTATTATAGACAGCTGCATGGATTTATTGATTTGGATTGGGCAGGGAGTGCAGATGACGAAATAAGTGCTACTTGGATATGTATCAGTTTGATCTCTGCCACGATGTCATGGGCTAGAAGGAAACAAATTTTTGTTGCAGTCAACAATGCAAAAGCAGAGTATATTGCAACTTGTGATGCTTGTGCGAAAGCAGTGTGGCTCCATAAGTTGGTTTCTAGACTGTCTGATTAGGTGTTAGATTCAACCGTGATATATTGTGATGATCAGAGCTATGTGAAGCTTTCAGAGAACCCGATGTTCCATGACATGTTGAAGCAAATTGAGATCAAGCATTATTTTCTCTGTGATAAAGTCTAGAGGGGAGAAGTGGTTCTCCAATATATCTCCATAGATGAGCAGATAACAAATATTTTGGTAAAGCCTCTGTCCAGGATGAAGTGTTTGCGTACTTAAGGGACAAGCTGGGGATCGTGGAGACATCTTCCTTATTGAAAAAGGAAGTAATTACTCCTAGGTTGGGAGGGAGCATTGATATGTTATTTATTTATGGACAATCATTTTCCAGTTCGAAAAATGGTCTAGGTTGGGAAGTTCCTTTCCAGTCCGGAAAGTGGTTCGGTATTTCTGACAGACAATCATTTTCCAGTTCAGAAAATGGTCCAGATCAGACAATCATTTTCATAATGAAAATGGTCCAATAGATTGTTGATGTACCATAGAAAGTGATTCCCCTTGTGGCCAGTGTAGGGGAATGGTCTAGGATAGTCATTCTTCTTGGCAGTCACTCTAAGTAGTGGTCAAGTAGAATGGTCCGCCTCGCCGGGCAGTCATTCTTTCGAAGTTCAAAGTTATGAGAAATTTTAAAGAATGGTTCATTTTGGAGGTTGGTGCAGGACAATCATTTCCATAGGAAATGGTTCGGTCAATCATTCCCAAGGTAAAACTCATTCTCTCCAGGTTGCATTGTGATTAGTGCTAGAGAAATGGCCCAATTAGGTGAATGGTCCAAGTTCAACAATCAAGGAAATGGATTCCCTAGGGAAGACTCATTCTCTCCAGGTTGCACTATGATTAGTGTCGAAGGAATGACCCAGTTAGGTGAATACTATAGGCTCATAAATCAGGGACAATTATTCTTCTATGGTTGGGAATAATATTCCAGATAGCCCATGGCTGATTTTTTACTTTATGAGGGAAGATGCTCTTCCAGATTTCACAGATGTGAGTGGAAGAATGGCCCAGATGACTTAATTTGTATCATGATATTGTTTATGCAGGTCGATATCAGATGATATGATTGTTGTGGAGACTGTATGTATCTGGACAATAGTTGTATGCTACTATGGTGGATGTGATCCACTAATAGTGACTATGTTTCACTGGTTAGTAGCCGTGTGCTACTAGGAATGGTTGTGTACCACTAGGTAGTAGTTGTGTACTACTATGGATAGACACAATTGTGTACTACTATGGATAGACACAGTTGTGTTCTATTGGATGGCATTGTTCTGATTGTCATGGAGACTACCACTAATGTTGGAGATGATTTCCATCTAGATGGATAGTCAGAGTGTTGATGGATAGACATTCTCCAGGCAGAGAATAGTCCAGATACGACAAATTACTGGTGGACATACATTCTTTCTGTGGAGGATGGTCCATGTTGACAGATCGTTGATGTACCATGGCCAATTATTCTTCTAGGACATATGTCTAGATTAGAAGAATGGTCCATCTCCTTGAGTTCACAATAGTGACCAGAGTGGAAAGATTGGTACAAGACATATATTTTCCTCGAGTTCACAGTAGTGGTCGAAGGGAAAATGGTCCAGGATAGTCATTCTTCTAGGAAGTATTTCCAGATTAGAATAATAGTACTTGTATCCCATGGCGTGACTTTCAGCATATGTTGGAACACTTATTCTTCTATGACATATGTCCAGATTAGAAGAATGGTTCTTGTATAACTCTGTGGAGTGAGTGACTTATTGAACATCATGCCCGATTATTTAGATGGAGTATGGCTTCAAGAGATGATGCAGTTGATGCTATAAGATGATATTTATTGTGATGATGTTTCTTATGAGTTGATCTACATGATCATGATATAACCTGTGTGGCTATGATGATGCTACCGGTTTAATGGTATGTTTGTGCTCAAGATCATTTCATTTAATACCTCCCTAGCTAGGAGGGAGTGTTGATATTATGGTAGTTGCGGGAGGTATTAATCTCCACATGTAAACTTTGACAAGACTAGAATATTTAGAGAAGCAAGAGAAACCCTAAAACATTGGATAATAACCCTAGAAGACAAGTTGACTCAAGAGAATATTTAATATTGAGTTATTAGCCTCCAGAAAGAGAAGTCGGCCCAGTCAAGTGAGATAGAGAAGTATAAATAGAGGGTGTTAGAGCTCATTTGTCAATCTTACTCTCACAACTGCATAAGACTAGTGGTGCACAAGTTTGGAGAGGGAGTGCAGTTGCAATTGCTACAACTGAGATTTTAGATTTTGGTTGGACTTTCTCTTGGTTATGGTTTGGAATTTATGCTTGGTCTTTGGTTATTCTTGCTTGGTGCGTTAGCCTTGGAGGAAGATGTGCTACCTTGGTTGGTTATTGTTCTGCTTCTAGAATTATTATGTTTGTCAATTTTAAGGTGCTCGGGGGTGGCCTTTGTGCCTATGGTTGGGTGACGATATTTCTATATTGTCTATGAAAAAATGAGCACATATATTTATTTATAACACCTTCCATTCTCAAGTCTGACTCCTGATAGGAAAGGAGTCGAGGCAAACTTGCATTTTGTCATGTGAAATCTCTTAAGGAGACTTTGTGCATACTTGGCCTGAGACAGTTTGATGCTTGATGCATCTTGACTGATTTCGAGTCCAAGGAATAAATGTAGAGGACCCATGTCCATCATTAAGAACCTGTCATGTAGAATCCTCTTGATTGTAGTAATCACTGAAGTTGAGCAACCAATGATCAACAAATCATTAACATACATAACTAGGAGTAGAAGTGAATCTTCCATCCTGAGCATGTAAACATTCGGGTTTGAATTAAAATGTGAAAAACTATGTGACAACAGGTAGGATTCCATCTTGGCATACCATGCCCTCGGGGCCTGCTTGAGGCCATAAAGAGACTTCTTCATTCGATAGACCAAAGATGAATTCTGCACAAATCCCTGGGGCTGCTCTATATAGATCTCATTAGAGAGATTGTCGTGAAGAAATTCGTTCTTCACGTCCATATAATGGACTTCCCATCCCTTGGTTGTCGCAATGACAAGCGTCAAACATATGGAATCCATCTTTTCTATTGGAGTGAAGGTCTCATCATAATCAATGTCGTGCACCTGCTGGAAGCCTTTGGAAACTAGCTTGGTTCTGTATCTGCTAACTTGTCCATTTGATGTGATCTTGGTCCTGTAGACCCATCTGCACCTGACAAGTTTCTTTCTTGAAGGAAGGGGAATCAGATCCCAAGTCTGGTTCTTGAGGAGGGATTTCTACTCCTCCTGCATGGCGGATTCCCAAAAGAGATTTTCAGCAACCTCGCTATAGGACTGTGGATCTGAAGACTGAACCAAGAAAAGATGTATGGGTGGCATCGGTTCAGTGGCAGTGAGTGCAAGAGGAGGATCCTCAAAATCATATCGATTCCTCTTAGTATTAGCTGGATCCCCAACAAGATCTCTTGCATCTTGAAGAGTAGTCTTGGTCCACTTGGGCCTTGGCTCTAGCTTTGCATTTGCATCTTCATGCACTAACTATGCATATGGATGTACTAACTCTATATATTGATCATCTAAATCCTCTAAATCATAACTCTCATATGAAGGAGTCGACATGTGCATGATCATCATCTCTGACAGGTGGAAGAACAAAAGTTTCTGCATGCAGTTGTTGAGGTACATGCGATACACTTTCCTCGAACTGAACACTTCGCTCAATGATGAGTCGGTCCGAGGAAAGATAAATGAGTCTGTATCTCTTCACATTGTCGGGGTATCCAAAAAAGACACACTATGTGCTATGTGGATCAAGTGCCTTCCTCTTCTTAGAGGGAATCCTGGCCCATGCACGTGAACCAAAAATACAAAAGTGGGTCACTTCCGATTTTAGACCGTTCCAAGCCTCGTAGGGGGTCTTGTCCTTGACAGATCTATGAGGAGATCTGTTTTGGATGTAGGTTTGACAATTAAGTGCTTCAACCCATAATCTCTATGGAAGTGACTTTGCATGTAGCATGCAAGATGCCATGTCTTTTAGAGATCTATTTTCCGCTCAAAAACTTTGTTTTGATATGGAGTATAAGGAACCGTGTGCTGCAACTGAATCACGGCCTCAAGACAAAAATTATGTATCTCATGGTTGACATACTCCCCCCTGTTGATGTCGAGGGACTAGAGAGTCTCTAACACCAACATCTCGACCTCTCGTGGGGCGAGGTGGGAAGAGACAGAATGTCACCCTAGGCTTAGAGCCCCAACAAGAAAACACATTGAACTCTTGGCTAAATCTCCTCTAACCTAGAGTCCAAGCATGAATCCCTTTGCCTTGTATTTTTCTTTCTATAAATATTTGATTTTTTTGCAATTTATAATTTTTATGCTCTTGTATATGAATTTATAAATTATAAATAACAAGATTAAATCTTAAAAGAATTTAAAAACTAAAGAAAATGCATACAAGGAAGATTAAAATTTGATAAAGTTTTTGTATTTATTTTAGTAAGAAAGTAACTAAAGAAAAACTAATGAAAAGTTAGGGAAATTTAGTGCTAAACGGATTAATTAAAAGAAAGGTTCATTAATCAAGAAAATAATTTAATGACTACCAAAATAAACTATAAAATCTTGTAATGATTTGATATTTTTAATTTTCTTTAAGTTAAAATATGATAAATAACAAGAAGACTAAAACAAATAAAATAAATGAAGAAGATAAACAAAAGTTTGTACCTATATATGAAAATGAAAGAAGTTTATATACACCATGTTACAATAGAAATAATTCATTAGCTCATTCTACTTTATTTTCTTTTTAGAATTTTAAATGTTGGAGAAGAAAGCCAATATTTTAAAAAGAAGACAAATAAAGAGGCAATTTCAGAGCGTGAAGGGATTTGATCTTTAATTTAAAATGTTCCCATACAATTCTTGGAGTTTTAGAATCTACAAATCTCTACGTAGACTTGGGCCAGGTATTTAGCCTTTAGCCATTCTAGAACAAGGTTACAACATAAAGACCAAGAGTGAAAGAAAGAAGAAAGTTGAGCCAAAATGGAATGGAGCAATGGTGGTGATAACACAAGGTGATGACCTGCATATTAGAAACTGATTAGCGTTGAAATAAAATCAGGCTTAAATACAACAAACTGACAGGAAAACTATTCACCTTATGAGAACCAACAAAGCTTATCCTCGCCTCATCCATTCACTGCTTCACAAGACTCCCTGTTTCCAACAATCCCGTCAATCCCTCCTGAAAGTAGAGGATGAATGATGAATTAAAAAAGAAAAACCTCACTACACTCCAAGCATACCTCTTTTCAAGTTTTTTTTCCTCCCCTTTTCTGGTTGACTGCTACTCGTTTTATCTCGCTGGGTTAGCGGTTCAATTAGTTGTGGTAGTTTTAGAACAGACTGACTAAAGCGAACGGATAGAACCGTCCCTATTAAATAAAATCATATAAAACTCATTAATATTATCTCCTTGTTCCACATGTCGATTCATGGTATTTAAGTTGTTTTGAGAGAAGTCGTTTACAATAATTTATAACAAAAGATGTAATAAAAGAAATAAAGAAATAAAATGATTTTAATGTCCACGAGGCTAACAATAGCCTATGGGACAGACCACATCACACACTGATTTCTGCAATTCATCCCTTTTCATGTTCAACTTGATGATGAGCTCCCCCAATTTCTCCATTGTCCCCTCGTTGAATAAGTTATTCCAAGAGCTAGCTGTCAAGATACTTATATAGTTGTCCCTGTTGTCTTTGAAGGCTTCACACTCTAAAATGAAATGTTTTTCTATTTCCACTTTTTCAGAGGTGCAGAACACGCACACCCTTTCTTCCCAAGATTCTTTTGGTCTTTTTTGACGCCCAGTTTCACAACAGAGTTGATGGGAATTGGTTGGGCAATAAGCATTTTGGCTCTCCAAGATACATTGGCCCCTATGTACGCTTTTTGATGATGATTGTATGTGGGGTTAAACTCTTCAATATAATATTCTTTCTTTCTCCCGAGCCCTTTATCCCAAGTTTTCTTGTGGAACCTATCAATAACAAAAGCCTTTATCTCTTTACTGTTCGTAGGGCACCTATTCAAATGGATATCCGATTTATTAAGCCATTTAATATTTTGTCACATCCACGTCTTCTTTCTTTTGCACAATATGTCATTGAAGACGACCTTAGGCCACCAACTGTCTTCCATGTGCTCAATTTTTTTTAGATATCTTATGAGATGCACCATAACAATTGCTTCAATAGCAACAGCCCCCATTTCACTCAGCATGATATCATAAGGGATTGAACTTTTAATTTTAAACTTGTTTGTGATCAAACGTTTTTGAATCTTCTCAATTCGCTTCCATTGTAAGTCAGATATGTTGCTGGCCCACACTTCACAACCATATAGAACCATCGGGATCACTAAAATCCCAAAGAGAGTTTGCATAGTCTTCCAATCCCATAGCTCTGCTTCTCTGCACCTATTTTGAAAATCATAGAACACTTTCCAACCTCCCAAAGTTATTTTCTTTCTGCAACCTTCCCAACTTAGATTTTTGCTGAAGTCAATTCCGAGGTATTTATAATCTGCCACTTCTTCAAGAGTGTTGCCTTCAAAGTAGAACTTATGTTGCTTATGTTTTCTTTTGCTAGAAAAAATCACCACTTTCGTCTTGCTAGTATTGACTTGCATCCCCACTATACTACAAAAGTGCTCAAGGGAAGTTAAGTGTTCTTGCAACCCAAGAGAGGATTTAACAATAAGAATAAGGTCATATGCACACAAAAGAAGCCTTATCACAAAATCACCCAAAAGAGCACCATCACCCTTCTGTGAGTTTAACCACTCTTCAAGTTTGTCTATATATAAACCAAAAAGGGTAGGGGACAATGGGCACCCTTGCTTGACCCCTATATCGCTCCTGAAACTTTTGGAGATATCAACAGATGTTCTAATTTTGACTTTAACCTCCTCATATAGCCTATGGATGGCTTCTCTAAGATGTATAGGAACCCCAAGTTACGCCATTCTATGCCAAAGCTTATCTCTAGGGACCGTGTCAAAAGAATTTTTGAAATCGACAAATCAACAAATCAACAAAAAGCTTCCTCTTTTTTCTCCCACACTTTTTCAATGATGTGCCTTAGAGTTATACCATGATCAATCGTTGAGTGTTTAGGTCTAAAACATGCTTTCACTTTAGCACTCTTATCCCCTTCTTCCGCCCACTTGTTGATTCTATTTTCTAGCATACTTCCAAATAACTTTGCAAACAAGGGGTTTATCATTATGGTCCTATAGTTGGAGGGATTGTTGACATCCCCACTCTTGAAAAACAAAATTGTTAGGCTCGTTGTCCAATCTGTAGGGAATCCCTGCTGAATGATGTTGTTGAAAATTTTCATAATGTGAGGTGCAAGAGTTTTTGAACCCCACTTTAGATATTCTGCTTGGAGTTCAACTAAATCTTTTGCTTTTCCAACATCCAACTTTTTGATACCCACCTCAATTTCTTGCACGGTGAAGAGCTTAGTATTAATGTTGACCAAGGGAGGGGGGTCCACCTTAGGATATTGTTCATAAAGCTGCTTTGCATACTCGAACCATTGATAGGCTGTGATATTATTTTCAGTTTGTTTCTTTTTTCGTTTGGAGTTCCTTCCAAAATAACTTGGGGTTATTTTTCCCTAAGAAGATTAGTTCCTCCCTTCTTGAGATCATGAAATCAAATTTTTTCTTTCTTACAATTTGCTTGTAAGCTTTTATGTTTATTTCTTTCTGGCTTGACTCTTTCAAAGTTTTCCTTGTTGTTTTGCATTCCTCATCAAACCAAACATTAACTGGAAAGCAGTTTGTTTCAGATTTCCTATTTTTTGCTCTTTTGCATTTTGTAAGTGCGCTTTGGATTAAATTTGTTAGCTCATGGCTATGAAGGCCCTGTGACGTAATTTTCTTCTTGTTAAACAACCTCTTTAGTGCTATCTTGAAGTTGTTACAGTTTTTTTGAGTCAACATAATTCTGCCCTTTGAAGGAGGTTGTTGAATGTGATGATTTTTATTCCCATGTTGTTGTTGTTCAACCCAAGTTAGACTTAAATAGATCGTTTTATGATCAGATTTCAACTCCCATAGTTGTTCACCAATCAAAACTTCCTCCATTTTCTCACACAAGCCATGTGAGAAAATTGCATAGTCTACTACACTTGCTCCATTGTAGGTATTGCAGGTGAAATTGCCAGAATTCACCCATCTAGCCAACCCATTACAAATGATTAAGTCAAATGCCCCACATAAAGTAAGCAGTTGTTCCCCAAAAAAGTTGCATCTTTTGTTGTCCTCTGAGACTCTTGTCCACTGATGATTTATTTCTTTTGTAAGACAAATGGGGTTGCAGTCTTCCTTACAATGAAGAATACTAGCTTGTTCACACGTTGTCCTAGCATTGAAATCACCCACTATAAGGACTTCACTTAGTTGAGAGTACACTGCAATATCCCTTTTTAAGGCTGCAAATGGGTCTTCGTGTCAAGCCCCCTATTTTTGTAAGTTTTTGAAACTTGTGGGAAAAAATAACATACTGCAATCCTGATGATGTTACCATTTTTTGATATCTTAAACCAAATGAATTGTTTATTTGAGTCTTTTCTTTCTAACTGAATGAGACAACCTTTTTTTTTTTTCACTAAGACCATGATACCCCCGTGTCCTTTACCATTTTTAGCTGCTTTGTTCCACACTGCCATCTTCACATACTCTTCAAACATAGGTGTGTTGCACCCTTTATGCTCATGTGTTTCTTCTTAAGGAAACCTGGGAGTAATTTGATTGCTATTTGTTTTGGTCTACAAGACTCAAAGTTGAGTCTTCACCCCTATTTGTCCATACTGGCCTTGTTTCATATTTTCCTGCTAATGAAATTGTTGTCTCTTCTTGGCTACCAATTTGTTGTCTTGTTTTAGAATGAGAACTGAAAAAGGCAATAACAACTTTTCCTTTAATACCAATGCCCTTTTTCCCTCATCCCTTGCTGCCCTAACCTTTGACAACTCTTCCCTTCTTTCCTCTTGTTGTCTAATAGTTAAATCTTCGTCTAGAAAAAAGTGAGAGCCTCTCAAGAGTTGCTTCTTTCCTAGGAGAATTTGCTTGTCACGTATGCTTGACATGATGACTTTTATGGGCCTAGCTCTCTCGCCACTAGGCTTACCCACCCTTCATGCTTGGCAAATTCGACCTTGCCAAGGCAACTTGTCCTTCAAAAATTCACTTGCAAGGTCAAGAGTACACTCATTTTTTCCATACTCTTTCACACCTTTGATAATTACGTTTGCTTCTCTGCTTTGTCTTTCCTTGTTTTTTCTATCTTGCATGTCGTCCCCTGGCTATATGTTTATTTTTTCTTATGAATAGAATTGCTAATGACTTGTGCCCAAGTTTTGGATTTTTTTGTAAAATCTCATTTCTCTTCATCCCTTGCTTTCACTCCATGGGTAGATCATTCACTCAAGGGGTTCGAACTTATGATTTTGGAGAAGCATCGTTATTACAACAAACCAGTGTGTTTGAACGTAGAATAGTTTAGCAATACGTTAGGTCGTTGCAGCTGCAAACGAAAAGTAAAATGTGGACTTAAGTCTTTTATCATTTCTTCCTTCTGATGATGAAAAATACTGAAGTAGTTCTTTGTATAATCTCATTGTCTAGAAGCGCATGTTCTTCCCAAGTCTTGGCGACTCATCTATCTTTTTACATTCTTTAGCCATTGGAAAATACAATTGCCAACAGTTATCATTAGACAGAAAGTTGCGTCTGAATTCCTGAGTAAATCCGCATAATGAAATGTGATTACCATCCATTCATATCTTCAAACAGAAATAGCTGGGAGACGGGCTTGATGTCTTTTCATTTTTCTGGTTAATATTTTATTGCGTCAAATAAAACTCCCGTGGCATGTCACTCATAAGATAAGACAGACTATGTCTTGCGAGGACCGTTGGTGCCGTTGTTCCAACTTCAATCTAAATAACATTTGAACGGAATGGAAAAAATCCTCAGCTTGAAATAATATTCCGATGTGTGTGCCAAGTGGAGCAGAAGTCTTAAAAGCATAGTCCATTACACCTCCAAGAAATACTTTATTTGGCACATAGGGGTAGGGAACACGATATAGCCATTTAATATCATGAGGTGGATTAATCCATTTGTATAAGATAAGGTTAGGGTCAACTCTCATTTAGATAAGAGTATTCAAGTGAAAAGATCATGGTGAAATAATGTCTTTTCTTTTGGGACAAAATAATATTAAATTCATAACCCAAAAGGCAATTTAGTATTACCTTAATGTTATGATTAAATAATGTTATGATTAAATATTGGAAGAAAAACACCCAAGGGATATCTTGGAAAAATGAATTATGTCATAATTAATTGGAAGATGAATTAAATTCATAACCCAAAAGGCAATTTAGTATTGCCTTAATGTTATGATTAAATATCGGAAGAAAGACACACAAGGGATATCTTGAAAAATGAATCATGTCATAATTAATTGGAAGATGAATGGGATATATTTTGAAAAGTGGGTCATGTTAGGAAGTAGTATAGTGGGTTTATGAACCTTAGATAATTGATCCATTTTTTTTTTTTTTAAAAGGTCATGGTAATAAGGTGAGGTATATGGTGATAAAGTAGGAGATGTATATAAGAAATGGGATCCAAGTATATAATAATTTAAGAGTCTCAACAATTTTATCAAGTACCATATTATTTTTGCCAAATGTACTTGTGTTAATCTGATATGAACATGTTACATGTGTAACTTCAAAACTGACCAACGACCATCGTTGTTAGCCATTAGCAAATACTCGTCATAATTTCTAAAATATTTAGACATCATCCTTGAAATATGTAGTAGCAGCTTAGCGAGGGTGCACATCACTTGTGCAAGCAATATGATTTGAGAGAGGGAACCTGACAATGCTTTGTCGGCTAAGTAATGTTGACAGAAAATGTAGTCAACACCCTCCATTATCTATTCAGAGGGCTTTGATCTTTTTTCTTGATTGTGTTTCAACAAGGGCTTTGAAATCTTTGAGGTATTGAAAGACCTCTGATTTTTGCCTGAGAAAGAAAGTCCATGTGAAGTGTGAGAAATCATCAACAAAAATGAGCATGTACATTGCTTTACTGATTGATGGATGAGGAAAATGGCCCATTATATCACTATGGATCAGATCTAAAGGAAATGAGGCCTTCTGAGTCTTTCCTTTGTCCAATTTCTCTTGAGGGTGTTTTCCAAGAACACATCCCTCACAAATTCCTTTGGAGAAATAGATTTCAGGTAGACCATCAACCATTCCCTACTTGCTAAGTTGTTGCATATATCTGAAATTTAAATTCTTGACCCTTTCGTGCCATATCCTATTTCTTTCATCAACATGGGTATGTAGTAATGCATAATCTGGTTCAATAAATTCAGAAAATGTGTAGAGTCTGGATTGATGATTTACCTCACCGGTAGAAACCTTGGAATTGTTTTGCATGTCATAGATATCCACTACATTTGGTGTGAATATGACTCTCTTTATGGTGCCGGAGTTTGTCATCTGATACATGGAGATAAGATTGATGAAAAGTTTGGGAACGTGTAGCACATTCTCGAAGCTTTCGTTTGTGAGTTCAATTCGTCCTTTGTCGGTGACCTCAACTGGAGAGTTTTCCCCCATCAGAATAGGAGGACCTTTGCATGCATCCAATGAAGAATAGACTTCTTTTGTGGCTGCCATGTGGTGTGATTCTCCTAAATATACAATCCAAACATCGAGAGAGGAGTTGATGGCAATCAAAGCATGGCTAGAATTGTCTTTCTTGGGATTCTGATCTTCTGGCTTCTTCTTCTTGGAACCCTCGGATATGCGATATCCAAGGTTGTTTTGTTGAAGTATTTTCATTTGATCTATATGTTTCTGCATACATGCAGATTCTGGATGGAATCCTTTATGGCAATAAGTGCATTTCTCCCCTTTTCTTTCCTTTCCATCTTTGGATCCAGAGGCATTGTTGAAGGGTTTTGAGTACCCTTCCTTCTTTGGATTTGCATGTGCTTTCCTTTTGTCTTTGTCTTTAGATTTCTGATTTTGATGACTGCTACCATCTTGCATAGTAAGTACATGTGCCTTTAGGCCTTTAATTCTCATGTAAGAGACTCGATAAAGGCCTCAAGAGAGGGCATCATCCAGGTGGATTTAGAGGCGAGCCTAACTGAATGAAATGTGGATACAAACTTTGAGTATTTCAGACCAAGTTTTGAGAGAATGGTAAGAACCATTTGTTTCTTCTCCTTAGATTTATCAGCCCTGCAAGCCTTGAGTTGCGACAACAAATCCTTATATTTGGTAAAGAAATATTGGAGATTGTTGAAGTTTTTTGGATCCAAAGTGAGCAATTCCATATCGAGCATGTATCCCCTCATCTCGTCCTATTTTCCAAAAATCTCTTCCATGGTGGTCTAGGCTTCATTGGGGGTTTGGGGGTTTTACAGGAGGGTATGTGAAAGAGGAGTTCAAGAGAAGTGAGACTACAAATAGTTCCAAACGCTTCATCCATTCGATTTAGATACTTGGATTTTTCTATGGCTGATGTGGGTTTGGTCTCCGTGTTCATGGTTAGCATGTATAATCCTCTGCCTTGAAGATGCATTATCATATTCTCCTTACATGCAAAGAAATTGTACAGTGTAAGAATGAATTCTTTTGGAAATTCCATTTTTTGCGTTGTCTTCAATCTTCAGTACTGGCAAAAAGAATTTGATGTGTCTTTTTCCTAGCAATCCGTCGGCTTTGATACCATGTAGATGTGTTGAACCTGCATAGAAAATATCTAGCTAGCAAATGACATACACAGTTTGCAGAGAAAATATGAGAAAAGAGAAGCATGAGAGAAAGAATGGAAGAATTCTCATTAACCAAATGAATGAATGATAATTTACACATGATATACTCTGTATAACTCAACTAATGTGCACTGGAGGAGAAGACAATGCGCCATAGTGATGGTCTAGAGTGATCTGAACACACACCAGCAGTTACGGGAGTAAACTGCCACCTAGTCTAGTCTCTCAGGAAGTTACAAGAGTGAACTTCCACCTAGTCTGAGTTAACTAGTCTCTCAATCTTCAATGAACTCACTGAAGTAGCGTGAAGTGAGGAGGAGATCATGAAATCATGAGTAATGTTTTAGTCTCATAATAATCCCAAGGACAATGCGCATTAGTTGGTGATGATCTCAATGTGGCATCTAGACTCCACTCAACTGATCAAATTGAAGTGTGAACTGAAGAGAATATTCTCCTAGAGGAATATTCTCCTAGAGGAATATTCTCCCTAAACTATAGGAGACTGAATAATGACTAATAAACATAGGGAAAACCTTAGGAAAAAAAAATCCTAGGTGTGTGTGAAGTATCTCCAACAGATGTACCATTAGTAAATACATTTCAATGGAACTTTAAAATTACAACTGAGAAATGGATATTGATATTGAGTGGTTGGCTTTATGGACTCTTTTCTTAGATTCAAATTTCACATTGACATTTTTGGATTATGATGAGTGATAAAAATATACATTTCATTTATCTAATAGATTTATGTATGTATCAAGTATTATTGCTATAGCCATAATACCAATATACATTTAGGTTTATGGAGTAAATTTATTTACACCATTTTTTAATTATAAGGATTAAAATCTATCATGTTAGATAAAACAATGTACTAGAAAATGTATATATAACTTATTAGAAAATTCAATTTCCATATTTTTCTATGCATGTGAGGACTCCCGCTAAAAACTTAGATTTCCATTTTCCATATTTTAGTATAAAATATAGACCTCATCCATCTACTTTTGTTACATAATATTGATTAGCTAAAAACCCACTAACTTTGAAGTGGGGGAAGTTTGCAACATTAACATAAACAAAAGACAAACTCCATAAATTCACACCATCAATTGTAACTTCAAAGTTGTTTGAAATTACATGAAAAACAAAAGAGGGCCAAACAAATAGGTGACAATCAAGAATGATGCTAAGATGATGTGGGTTGAGGGATTTAAACAATTGTGTTTACTAGTCACATTGTAAACTTGTCAACATAAAGAAAACAAAAGTTAGGCATGTTCAATGTTGTAAACCTAATCCGTTAGGGTTATGGTATTTCATGATTATTCACTTGAGAAGGAATATGAAAAGTCAAATGAATCGGAACTCTCTTCGAGAGTCCAAGAGACCTCTTGGAAGAGGAATCCAAAGGTCACAGCTCATGTATTTATATGTGTATCATATTAATAAAATATATTCCATGTTAATCTCTATTCATGTGCATTCTAACAGTGGTATTAGAGCATCTATAGTTCTTAGGACTTGAATTAAACTATGGTAGTTGTCCATGGCGTACTAATTTAATTCCACTAGTGCTCCTTGTCCATAAATGTATGTCTCGTTTATTCCCTTGGGAATTTTCATTTTTGCGTGCATAAATGATTCCTTTACCTCTATTTTTGTCCATCTACTTGCATGTCTATTTATTCCCTCAGGTCAAATGTTTCTTTGGTTATTCCCTGCATCCCTCTACTTGCTAGTCTGCCAGTCTATATTAATAATGCGTACTAGTACCATGGGTGGCATTAGAACCGACCGTTTTTTACTCGGACGAACTCGATGTTGGGAAGTTTCATGTTTCTAGGGCATTATAAGGGCTATTCATAGAATTTGTGCCAGTGGACGATTCTATATGGGATTCAGACGATCTTTCAGTGTTTGACACAGACATGGTCGTTGTTTCTGAAAAAAAAACAATTCACTATTAGGTCTATTAGGGTTTTAGAAACCACCCTTGAGAAATTTGTGTTATGCAAAGCCATCATCGTGCTCATAGATCAATTTTCTTAGTGCCACCGTGAAGCCCATGAAAGCCCTTCTAAAGTTTGTATTGTGGAACTATTTGATATTCGTTTGGATGGAGACTCTCATGCGTGGGATTTGGAAGGAGAGGGGGATGATTCAACTTCCTTGGTCAAGATTGGAGAGCATATGATTAAGAGGATAAAGAAGGAAAGGTGTGCAACTGACTCAATAATGGTTGCTTTTCATGTTGATTATTGTGGCGAGTTAATGTGATTTACATCAATAGTTTTCATTATTGCATTATTTCCTCCTAAACCTATTACGAATCAGATGTTTCCCATCGAGAGCGAGCCGAGGCCACTTTGCAAAGGGGAATGAGCATTCTGTAGGGAATTTTTCAAATTGTTGCAAGGAAATGATCGATTGTGATGCAATATAACATTTATTTCAGACCACTAACCTTAGATCCAATATAGATCGACGACATTACTTGATCACTTCCTCCATAGATCTAGATACTCGACCAAAACTAATAGAGAGCACCATTAAAGAATGTTGTTCGAGAAGAAAAGTTCATGATAACCCCAATGTGAACGTTGGATGAGAGATAATTACAATGTGGAGCATAAAAGACATAGATGTGGAGCATAAAAGACATAAATAAGCATAACTTTATCACTTTAACTACATAGATGTTTCGAGCTCTCTCTCTTTGAAAAGATGTTGTTCATGGTATCATGACAGACCTCACAATGGTTTAACTCAGAAATCTCTTGCCAATTCCTTAGAATGAGTGAGGTTTTTACACTAAAACCATCCCATGCCATTTTCCAACTTGCTCGACGACTACATTTACTTCATACTAGACGATAGATGTGGCATGGTGGTGTTGACGTTGGTGGCTTCCAATGATGGATTTGGCATAATATATTTTGTCCAATTCGTCAAAAAATCCCCATAGTTTTTTATATATAAATCTTATTGGGTATCTTTCATTATACATAAATTCATTTAGGTTGTCATGATTAGCGATTTGTTCTCATATTCAATCCTGACTTGTCGAGGACTTCAATCTAGTATTTATCTTCAATAGAAAACTATCATCCATGCCCATATATAAATTACTATTGTGTAGAAATCCCTATTGGGTTCATTAGTTTGTGCATGCCTACGTCTGAATCCCCAAGTATACATCTATTCATTTTGGTGCATTCTAACAATGGTCTTTCTTCTAGACATGAAGTTACTGATACCAAATCCGATCAAAAGCCACAATAAATCATCAAACCAGAATGACAATCTCATGATTTTAAAGATGAACTAAAAGTTGGAAACCAACTCACCAAGTTTTGAATATATTGAAAGGACAACTGCTTCACGACATTGGATATTGTCGACCATGAGGAGAATAGATGCCTATGAGGCTTCAAATTTGTAACCACCAGCCTTAACTTGTTGGTTGAGTATATGTATTCATTATTGTAAGAAATTGTCAGGTCTAATTGGACAATTTTTCCTCAGCTTGAATTGTTGAGTCTAATTGTTAAAGGGTAGAGTTGCAAGAAACCCTTTAAGGTCTAAGTAAATATTTAAATGGCTCGAATTGATGAATTATTAGATTTACTAAATACTCTAATACTCTCTACCATCGACAATATGATCACAATTGAAATAACAACTCTCACTAATGTTCTAACTTGTTTACAAGATTCATAGGACAAAATTGAATTTCTCTAGCTTGAATCACAACTCGAACGAGATGAAATACAAAAAAAGAATCAACATTCTAAACTAGTCCTTGTTTAGAACAATTCTCTTTTTGAATTTAAGAATGATTCCTATCAGCATCCAACACATGATCAAATCAGTGATGCCACTTCAAAAGCAGATTCAAATGAAGATGAAGTTTTTCATAAACAAGTGCAACTTGCACTTTCCAAGCCCATCATCATACCTTGGGAAGAAATCATAATCAACAAGTGCAAACTAGGTCTTGGATACAAAACGGAAATGACCTCTCACATTCCATATTATTCCAAACCAATCCAGTTCTAGAGTGTTGGATTCCTTCAAGAAAATTCATCTTCACCTGCCCCAGTTCAAGATAATATTCCTAAGTGCCAACGTTGTCATCAAATTGACCACATGGAGGATCGGGGTTTTGATCTTCTTTCTTGTGAACATTGTAGAAAGCATAATCATCCTTCAAACATAAGTTCCAAACATAAGTGTTAAAATTAATACAGCTGCAAGAGCCATTCTCTGGGAGGATGGAAAAGACCCTAATTGTGATCTAGGGCCCCCAGTACACTCCTAGGGTTCTTGGTCTGGGACTAAGCAGTTAGAGCCATGGAAAAAGACCCTAGTTGGGACCCCAGTGTATTTCTGGGGTTCTTGGTTAGGGATCAAGCAGTTTGATGATATAAGTCCCTAGATGTGTTTAGGGCCCTTGGATGTGTTCCAGGGAATCATTGTTTAGCACTTGGATTGATCCTTGGTTGTGTACCTTGGTGGTTAAGCCCCTAGATATATTCTAGGGGCCCCAGATGTGTTCTGGGGTATCCTAGTCTATGATCAGGTAGTTTCTTGGTTTAAGTACCAAGTTGAGATGATGTGTAACTTTCTTCTCTCCTGGGATGGTCCATGTGACTTAGGAGCAGTCAAGAACAAAGGAATGATCACGTCATTATCCTTCCACGTATGCTAGGATGATAAAATCTTATAAGTTATATCACGAGACTCATGTGGACAAAAATGTCATTAAAGAAGGACTCGACCTTTTGAATTTGTATTATTGTTTATTGATAAAAACCCTTTGCTTGAGTTATTACCCTCCTAAGTTCATGTTTATGTGTGGGTTCAATTTTCTATTTTGGATCCTACCTCTTCCTAAAGAAAGTTGTCTGCCATGTTCATGAAACCGTTATCTTTGATTTAATTATCATGTTGACTTAGTCTATTGGTTTTACCACTTGACGTCTTAGTTAGTTTGTTATTTTAGAGGTTAATCTAACCCTAAATGTATGTTAAAGTGGAATCTAAAAGGTTAATGTGTTAATCCTATCTTACCTACCTAAAACTATATAAAGAGTGGCATATCCCTTACTTGACACACTTACTTTCTCCTAGCCGAGTTGGAAACTGGAATTTGTTGCGGCTCTTCTGGACAGGGTTACAAGGTTGTTGCGGCTCTTCTGGATAGGTTAACAAGGGTCCTCTCAGCTCCCCTCTTACGTGTTCTTAGTCTTCTCCAGTTGTCGTGGGTTTATCCCTATTAGCCATGACTGATTTTTCCTGTCGATGACATGTAGGAGTCTATCCCTGCCAGCCGTAAATGGTTCTTGTATGTTGTTGGTGTTTTGGTGCCACCTTGTTGGTTTGATTGTGTCGCCTTGCAATATTTATGGTATAAATTATGTTGCCTTGATATTTTACTGGTGTCGTCCATGTGTCTTGATGTGTCGCCTTACCTTGTCTGTTAGCAGCCTTGGTATTCTTACTTTGTGAACTAGATTGTTAGGGTTGTTTTGGACTGTTGGTATTTTTCCTTTGTTAAAGAAGAATTTTGTGTTCCTGGTATGAAAGTGTTAAGGTTGTTTTTGGGTTCTTTTTCCATCCCTAGGTTGGACAGTGTTATTTTTGTTTTCAGCCCTATTTCTTGACAGTGGCTAAGACTGTAGTTTTTCAACCTAATGAGTTGTTTTTTTGGTTTCCTATCCGAAGAGTTCTTCTTGGCATTGTCCCTATGATCATAATGAGATCTACCCTGAGGGTTTGATCCATGATCTACGAAGTTTTTTCTGAGCATACATTGGAGGAAGGTAACACCAACATATTAGGTACTTTTTTTCTTTGTTACAGCTAAGGTAATACTGAGATTTATGTTATGTTACTTACTTATTTATGCTATTATATTATGCATCAGAAATTTTTAATGTTTTGTTGATCCTAAATTACAGTAGCAACTGATTTGAAATTTATAAAAATATTTCTAGCCTATTGTTTTTCCCTTAAATTATAACATGGTATCAGAGCTTAGGGCGTGAAAGGAGCTCATTTATGACAGACTTTTGAGCCTGCATAGATCCTGTATTAAGGGTTTGTATTTCAGATCAACAGTAAGTTTGTTTTGCATAAGATCTCTCCTGTAAACAGTTTTCAGTATGGCTTCTTCTTCAGTCAAAGCAGAAGATAGGCTTGAAGGGGTTTCAAATGTCAATGCTTGGAAGGCTAGGGTCTTTAATATCCTGGAAGAAAGTGACTTGGATGAGTTGGTTACCAGGGTGATGGAAGAACCTACTACAAATGCAGGAAGAGCTGCCTATAAGAAGAGGTAGACCAAAGCCAAGAGGGTCATTTTTTACTCAGTTAAAGATAGTATGATGCCTCGTATTGCTCACCTAAGGAAAACAAAGGAATGTTTTGATGACCTAGACAACTTGTATGAAAAGAAGGCCCCAACTCAGAAGAGGACCTTGAAGAAACAACTACGTACATTAAAGATGGGAAAGGATGAAACCATATTTTCCTTCTTTTCCAAAATTACCCAAACAAGAGATCAGCTTGCAACAATTGTAGTTGCAGTAGATGATGATGACCTTGTACAAACAACAGTAGATGGTCTTCCAGAATCATAGGAGACATTTCTCTCATCTGTAAATGGAATATAAGTTCAACCCAACTTCGAGATATTATGGCATGATTACTTGGAAGAAGAGGGTAGAATTAAAAGCAGAAACAAAGCCTCCACTGTGAAAGACCATGCTCTTTTAGCCAAAGCCAAGAAATGGAAGAGGTTTCCTCAACACAAAGGAAAAGTTAAGAAACCTCAAGGTAAGCACTCTCATCCTCACTCTCATTTATTTAAAGTAATATGCTTTAACTGTAACAAGCTAGGTCATTATGCAAAAGACTGCAGGAACCCTCCTTCTAAGTAGAAACATAAAGGTAGGTTCCATGCTTCAGTTGCAACTGAGGAAGAAGAGCATCAAAGAAAGAGAACCAGAGTTGTTTCTACAAAACAAGAGAAGTGCAGAGAAAGTTATCTTGTTTCATCTCTCTCCAGTGTTGTCACAAAATCAAAAGAAATTAGGTTAGTGAACAGCGGGGCCTCCAAGCATATGAATGGTTTCAAACAAAACCTTGTGAACTACCGAGATAAGAAGTTCAATGTGAAGGTAGAATGGGGTGATCCTGACACTTATGCCATCAAAGAAGTTGGATCAGCCTCTTTTCAGCTTCATTCATGTATTGTATTTCATGTTGAAGAAATTATTTATGTTCCTGGCTTAAAGAAAATTTTTATTTCAGTTGCAATTCTATAAAGTAAAGGGTACACAATATCCTTCTCCAAAGGAAAGGCTCTTATGTGGCCCTCAAATGAAATTATGAGCTCACCCATGATAATCAAAGTTCAAGAAGGTGGACTTTACAAAATCTATGGTCAAATTATTCAAGCATTAGCTCATGAGATGATCAACCCCTACGAACTATGGCACATAAGGTTTGGACATCTCAACTATAATTCTCTCCCAGGTTTGCAAAATATGGTAACAGGTATGCCAATTTTTCCTTTTGAGCATGATAGTATCTGTAGAGGTTGTGCTCTTCGTAAAAATACAAAGAAATCTTACCCTCGTAGTAATATAAAAACTAATTCTATCTTAGATCTTATTCATTCTGATCTCTGTGGACCTATGACTGCTTCTTCCATGAATGGTTGTCTTTATTATATCATTTTTATTGATAATTTCTCCTGTAAAAAATGGATTTATTTTCTGAAAACTAAAGATGAATCCTTCAGTAAATTTCAGGATTTTAAGAATCTTGTTGAGAATCAGACATGTAGGCATATTCATGTTTTCAGAACAGATAATGGAAAAGAATTTGACTCCCACAAGTATGATGATCTTTATTGGGCTTTTGGGATTAAGAGGGAGCTCACCATGCTTTATAATCCCCAACATAATGGGGTTGCAGAAAGAAAGAACATGACAATTTGTGAGGCAGCTAGAGCTATGATGTATGATCAGAATCTTCCATTGTCTCTTTGGGTCGAAGCTGCAAATACTCCAGTCTATATTCATAACAGGTGTCCTCATAAAGCCTTGCAAGAGAAAAATTCAGAAGTCTTCACGTGTAATAAGCCTTCAGTTGATCATTTGATAATTTTTGGTAGTCCTGTCTACATTCATGTACCAAAAGAAAAGAGGACTAAGTTAGAGCCTGCTGGAAAGAAAAGAACCTTTGTGGGGTACAATGAGACCTCAAAATCATATCAAATCTATGTGCCAAGGAAAAAGTATATATAGGTCAATAGATATGTGACCTCCCATGAGGAAGTTGCCTTTCGTCGTTCCATAGAGCTTCCCTATGATACATAGGAGCAGGAAGCTACATCTCTAGAGCCTTCAGATTCATAAATTTCAGATGAGTAGAGGGAGGAGGCCAAAGAGCCTTCAGTGGACCCCATAAGGGATTCTATTGAGTTTCCCCTAGAGAAACCTCTTTCCAAAACGAAGCCATCATGGTGTCGTGAAATTTTAAAGGAAGCAGAAAAACATGCAACACCTAAAGGTACTTTTAGAGAAAACAAGAAGCCAGATAAGAACTTAGGTTTGATAGCTCAGTTGAATCTTGTGATTGACTCTGAACCTCCCACTTTTGATGAAGCTTCCAAACATAAAGTGTGGAAGGATTCCATGATAGAATAATATGAGTCAATATTGAAGAATGATGTGTGGGAAGTGGTCCCAAGAACTCAAGGAAAATCAATAGTAACCTCTAAACGGATTTACAAAATAAAGCATGCAGCAGAATGTAGTGTTGAAAAATTCAAAGCTAGATTTGTGGCTCGTGATTTCTCTCAGAAAGAGGGAATTGATTATGATGATATTTTTGCTCCTGTTGCCAAGCATACTTCTATCAGAGTCATCATTTCTCTTGCTTCAATATTTAATTGGAAACTTCACCAAATGGATGTTAAGATTTCTTTTCTTAATGGTGAAGCTGAGAAAGAGGTTTATATCGAGCAACCTGAGGGTTTTGTGATCCATGGGAAGGAATCCCATGTATGCAAACTCAAGAAAGCCTTGTATGGATTGAAATAGGCTCCGAGAGCTTGGTATGGAAGAATTGACAATTTTCTTCAAAGTCTTGGTTTCTCCAAGAGTATAGTAGATCCTAATATTTATATAAAGATTGTGAAGAATCATCCTGTTATCTTGGTTTTATGTGGATGATTTGTTCCTTAGTAAAGAGGAACATCTAATAGATAAGACTAAGAGTGAGTTGTCAGCAGAGTTTGAAATGAAGGACTTTGGTCTTATTCATTACTTTCTTGGTTTAGAGGTGTGGTAGAAACATGGTGAGATATTTCACTCACAAAGTAAGTATGCAGTTGATGTGCTTCACATATTTTGGATGTTGGACTATAAGTCCATGACCACACCTATGATTTCTAACCTAAAGAAGTTACATGATCAAGATACATGTTCAGATCCAGAAGACCCCACAATATATCATCATATTATTGGGTCCTTGATGTATCTAGTACACACCAAACCAAACATTTGTTATGCAATGAATGCCCTCAATCAATTTATGTGTAATCCAAAACACATTCATATGATTGTTGCTAATCATATTCCCATATATGTCTGGGGGATCAATTTATGTGTAATCCAAAACACATTCATATGATTGTTGCTAATCATATTCTCATATATCCTTGGGGGACTATAGCTTATGGGCTCAAATACACTTCTAGTGGAGGTGTAATGCTTCATGGCTATACAGATTCATATTGGATGGGAAATACAATGGACCAGAAGAGCACTTCCAGATATTGTTTCATTTTGGGTTCAACTATGATTTCCTGGTCCAACAGGAAGCAGGGATCCATAGCCCAAAGCACTACAGAGGAATAATACATTGTTGCAAGTGTTGCGAGTAGAGAAGTAGTGTGGCTCAAAAATCTACTCTCAAATTTGTTCAGTGTTGAGATGGAACCCATGGTAATTCATTGTGATAACCAAAGTTGTATAAATCTCTCTGAGAATCATTTGTTTCTTGACAGATCGAAACACATTGAGATGAGATATCACTATGTTCGGGACATGGTGCAAAAGAACATTCTCAGTATTCAGTATGTTACGACTGTGGAACAAACTGCAGATATTTTGACCAAGCCCCTGTCATTGACAAAATTTGTATACTTTCGAGACAAGCTTGGTGTTGTTGAGAATGCCTCTCTTGATGAGAGGGAGTGTTAAAATTAATACAGCTACAAGAGCCATTCTCCAAGAGGATGGAAAAGTCCCTAGTTGTGATCTAGGGCCCCCAGTACACTCTTGGGGTTCTTGGTATGGGACCAAGTAGTTAGATCCATGGAAAAAGACCCTAGTTGGGCCCCTAGTGTATTTATGGGGTTCTTGGTCAGGGACCAAGCAGTTTGATGATATAAGTTCCTAGATATGTTCTTGGGCCTGTGGATGTGTTCCAGGGAATCCTTGTTTAGAACTTGGATTGATCTGTGGTTATGTACCTTGGTGGTTAAGCCCCTAGATATATTCTAGAGCCCTGAGATGTATTCTGGGGTATCCTGGTCTAGGACCATGAAGTTTCTTGGTTTATGTACCAAGTCGAGATGATGTGTGACTTTCTTCTCTCTCGGGATGGTCCATGTGACCTAGGAGTAGTCAAGAAGAAAGGCATGATCACATCATTAGCCTTCCACATATTCTAGGATGACAAAATCTTATAAGTTATATCATGAGACTCATGTGGACAAAAATCCATTAAATAAGGACTTGACCTTTTGACTTTGTCTTATTGTTTATTGATAAAAACCCTTTGCTCGTGTTATTACCCTCCTAAGTTTATGTTTATGTGTTGGTTCAATTTCCTATTTTGGATCCTACCTCTTCCTAAGGAAATTTGAACTCCATGTTCATGAAACCCTTATCTTTGATTTAATTATCGTGTTAACTTAGTCTATTGGTCTTACCACTTGACGTCTTAGTTAGTTTTTATTTTAGAGGTTAACCTAACCCTAAATCTATGTTAAAGTGGACTCTAAAAGGTTAATGTGTTAGCCATGTCTTACCTACCTAAAACTATATAAGGAGTGGCCTATCCCTCACTTGACACACTTATTTTCTCCTAGTTGAGTTGGAGATTGAAATTTGTTGCGGCTCTTCTGGACAGGGTTACATGGTTGTTGCGACTCTTCTGGACATGTTTACAAGGGTCTTCTCAGCTCCCCTCTTGTGTGTTCTTGGTCTGCTCCAGCTGTCCTGGGTTTATCCCTATCAACCATGACTGATTTTGTCTATCGTTGACCTGTAGGTGTCTATCCCTGGCAGTCGTAAAGGGTTCTTGTATGTTGTTGGTGTTCTGGTGCCACCTTGTTGGTTTGATTGTGCCACCTTGCAGTATTTATGGTCTAAATGATGTCGCCTTGATATTTTATTGTTGTCATCCTTGTGTCTTGATGTGTTGCCTTACCTTGTTTGTTAGCAACCTTAGTATTGTTACTTTGCGAATTGGATTGTTAGGGTTGTTTTGGACTGCTGGTATTTTTCCTTTGTTAAAGAAAAATTTTGTGTTCTTGGGATGAAAGTGTTAAGGTTGTTTGTGGGTTCTTTTTCCAGCCCTGGGTTGGAAAATGTTATTTTTTTTTTCATCCCTATTGTTTGACAGTGGCTAGGACTGTAGTTTTTCAGCCTGTTGAGTTGTTTTTTTGGTTTCCTATCCTAAGATTTCTTCTTGGCATTGTCCCTATGATCATGATGAGATCTACCCCGAGGATTTGATCCATGATCTACTAATATTTTTCTGAGCATACATTGGAGGAAGATAACTTCAACATATTAGGTACTTTTGTTCTTTGTTACAACTAAGGTAATACTTAGATTTATGTTATGTTACTTACTTATTTATGCTATTAGACTATGCATAAGAAATTTTTAATGTTTTGTTGATCCTAAATTACAATAGCAACTGATTTGAAATCTATAAAAATATTTCTAGCCTATTGTTTTTCCCTTAAATTCTAACAATAAGAAACCTACAAGAGTAAAAGATCACTATGGGTGGATCACTTCTTGGAAATGGTCATCAACAACCAAGAAGATATATTGATCATACCAAAGAATTCATTCTCGAGTATTGAGACATCTTGCAATGAAAAGTTTTTCATCTTCTCACCTTGTACGTGATAGGGTGGATAATATCAGTGATTGACAATCGGGCTTCATGTTTCGAAGTCCTATCTATTGAGCAAGAATAAGCGAGCCAGAATCAGATCCATATTCCATCAACATGATTTGTTTTGTGGTCTTTCTTAAATCCCAATTTAGTAGAATAATTACAACTTCTGCCAGACAACAGTTTGTCGTCATATTTAAACCACCATTTGAGAACACTTTCAGTTAACAAAAGACATCATCTTCTAGATAAATCAGGAAATGTTCCAGGAACAACTAAGTCTTAGAGACAAGTTACAGAGTTTGTGTTCTTTCTTAAAACACCACTAAGTGCCCTTAGATCCATTTGGTTTGTGGTCTTCATTAAACCACCATTTAGTAGAAGACATCAATTTGTGCTAGCCTTTTGGTTTGTGGTCATCCTGAAACCACCAGATTCATAGAGCACATTCAACCATCGATGACTTTCCTCTTCTAGATTTTAGTTCTCTACTTGGACTCACATACACCCCTTCAAATTAAGGAGGGGAATGTTGGAAACCCAATATGTTAGGGTTATGGTATTTTATGATTATTCACTTGAGAAGGAATATGAAAAGTCAAGTGAATAGGAACTGCCATTGAGAGTCCAAGACACCTCTTGAAAGATGAATCCAAAGGTCATAGCTCATGTATTTATACGTGTACCATACTAATAAAATATATTCCATGATGACCTCCATTCTTATGCATTCTAACATTCAAGTTTACCATTGTGAAAAATTATGCAAGTAAATACATATACACTAATCAATGTTACAATCACTAAAGTTTGATAGCATGATCTTCTTTCTACCGAAAAATTGTGGTAAATGGAACACATCCAATGAAGTAAGAGAATTGTCATGATAGAACCCTAAATAGATCACTTTATTCCTTAGATTCAATGGATTGTGTGTTGTGCCAAGTGCGAAGTCATCAAGGTTGTGAAAAAATAACCATAAAAATTATAATGTGTTTAGATAATAAAAGAAAGTTCTTGGGATTAGAATTAGTGATAAAGAACAATGAAGGTTAGTATAAAGAGAATACAAATGAAAAGAAATAGTGCAAAAATAAACAACAAGGACTTAAGCATAAGCTATTATGAAAACCAAAGAAACCCTAGGTAGGGTTACGATACTGAAAACATGATCTCCATAAAAACTTAACGATATTATTATTGAATGATATGAAATTACAATGAGGGTCCTCACTCTTATAAAAAGATTAAGAGACAAAAACCGTAAAAGGCGAAAACCCTAATATTTTAACTGAAAGTCACTAAGGTGAATTTATTACATGGGTAAGCCTGATATCTCTAATACCCCCCCATAAGGTGTACAATGCTAAAAAATAACAAACTAAAATCAAATACATATACTGAATGTAAAATACATAAAATGAACACTAAATATCGATAACATCCTTTAGAAGCTTCTTCTTTGAACACGGTTCTCATACCAGTTTGAGCTCCATGAAGTTGCCTCATAACTCTCGTAATGATGTAGCTACTGAGTTGAATTCCCAAGTTCCTGGATTCCACCTCCCTAAGCTCTCGAATCAAGAACCTCCCGAAGTTAATTATTGGACAACAATCCACATGCATGTCATGTAACCTCGCTAGTAGACTTCAATCCAAATCCATGTCTCTCCAACTAATGAGGGATCTTTCCCTAGATCCACAAATTTTGTACTAATTGGGAAACAATCCATTTTTATTTGTTAATTGATCCCTTCCCGTCTTCAAAGCGTGGGCTTCCTAAAATGCATAAAATCTGTTTTCTTCAGTGGATTCTTCACCATTGTCAACATCAAGTGGATCTTCAATCATGGCTACACTTGCTTTGATAAATATAAGAGAACAAGCTATGTGACTCATCATTGTAGACAAGTTGTGGTATATGTTGTTTTTCTTAACAAACCAATCGATAACCCCTTGTATAAATCACCAAATCCCTCATCTGTGAGTGTGTTCTTTTCCACATTATAATCTGAACCTTCACCCAACTTAATGTGCACCTTGATATTGTCCATAGGATGGATGACACACATGGTGAGCATACCATGGTCCTCCATTGACAATTGGCTTCACTCTATCGCACATGTTGCTTGTCTTGGGCTTCTCCCCTGCCATCTCTCTGAAGGACTTGAGCACCCGACCGATCTTATATTCTGCTCCTTCCTCTTTCTGCATGACAACAAATTGTTGTATGATGTGTTATTGTGAGGAAGTGACATATGTATGGATAAGGGTGGAAGTTTGTATGATAATTGGCACTGAAATCTATTTATAGTGGTGACTCATTTTGTAGCTAACAAGTTAATGGTGATGGTTCCCTCTATCTATTTTTTTTAATAAATGTCAGCTCCCTCTATCCATTCTTTTATGGCAGTTGAGCACAACTTTATTCCTTTGGTGGCTATGTACAACATATCGAGGGGTTGTTGGTACTTTGGTGGCTCTTCTAAATTGATATGATGACTCTATGGACATGGTGGTCATGGTATGTCAATTTTTCAAATAAGCAAAACACCAACTCTTTGACAATTGTGGCTTCTCTATGATTTGATAATAGCTCACAACAATTCTTCTTATTGTTGCTTGATATCCTTTGACCATAGTAGCTAGTAGAAATTCAATTTCCTTGTTCCTTGAAATGATGGTTGTGTTGGCTACCTTTCTCTCTTGAAACAAGACTTAAGGCCTTCTCACTCTTATACTATATTACAAGAACCAAAGAAACCCTAGGTAGGGTTATGATACCAAAAACATGATCTCCATAAACATTGAATGATATTATTATTGAACGGTACGAAATTACAATGACGGTCCTCACTCTTATAAAGAGCTTGAGAGATGAAAACCCTAAAAGAAAAAAACCCTAATATTTTAACCTAAAGTCACTAAGGTGACTTTATTACATGGGTAAGCCTTATATCTATAATATTAGCTTGATTTCCAAGAATAACATAATCAATCCCTTGAACGTGTCCTCAATCTTAAAATTTGCATTAATTATTAGAAGTTCAACACAAGTAATATGTTTATAATATGAAAGTAGGCACCCAAGTACGAGATATGACAGTAGTTGGCTTGGATAATCATTCCCACCTTCCATACATAAGCTCCAAACAATACTACTTGGTTTGTAACTATTGCAAGACTGTCACTATGATTAATGAGAATGGGACTTCAAACTTACATCTAGTTAATTATCTACTTTATCATTAGAATAAAGGATTTATATGGGAATTTTATTGATAATTGTGTTTAATTTGTTTGATTTGAAGTTATCTATCATGCATTCAATCCTATTGAGAATAAATGCAATCTTAGTGTGACTTACCTCTTGAATAAAGAATTGATGTGGAGAGGGTCTCACCCCAAAATGATATTGTGATTCTCCAAATGTTTGTTAACAATTTACAATGATATATGTATGTAAAGATAGTGTCATAACACACAACAAAAGATCATATCTTCAAGATAATTCTTGTTGCTAATATAAAGGCTGAAATTGTTGACAAAAAAAATCCTTCATTGGAAGTACTCTGGAGCATCACTTTCATATGCTTTTCTAAAATCCTTATTGAAATAAGTTAGGGATGCCCAACATCAATGTGTATTAGAATTGTTTCTATGACTTAAATACTTCTCTATCTATAAACTTACCACCCCACATTGGTTGAGAGAATTGGTCCATGGCAACATATAAGCTTCAATATACCATGATACTTCTACCAATGGGGAAACCACAAGGAGTGGTGCCTCCCACTAATGTAATATTTTTTTAATTGTTTCTACTTGGTTGGGCTTCCCTTCTTTGTTCTACAAAAATAAAATAAAATTCTCAACTAGAAGCACTCCATAGCACCTCTTTAACATGCTTTCATAAAATTCCTATTACAATAAGTCAGGCATGCAAAAGATACACGTGTCTTGGAATTATTTGTATGGAATAAGTACATCTCTATCTAAAAATCTCACTATCCCATATTGGAAATAAAAAAAATTCTAACCGAGAGTATTCATCAATACCCCTTTTAGATGTTTTCCTAGAATGTCCATTAAAATAAGTTGGATACACCTAACATCTCCTTGTCTTGGAATTGTTCTACGACATATACAACTATATCTAGAAAAAACTTAGTATCCCACATTGGTTGAGAGATGTGGTTTGCCGTAATATATAAGCCATCGTATACCATGATCCTTGTGTCAATGGAGACAACCACATGAGAATTATGTCTCCTACTAATATAATGGCTAATTGGTTGTGAAGTGACAATGCTCATGCTCAACCTTATATCCTCTCTCTTCTTTATTCCTTTCTCATACTTTTGATTGAAAATACCCCAAAGTAACTCTTTCACATGCTTCCTAAAGTGCCCCTAACATCTTGGCATCTTGGAATCAGTTCTATGTTATAAATAATTTTTGATCTAAAACACTAACCATCCCACATTGGTTGAGAGATTTCATCCGTAGTAACATATAAGCATCAATATAACTTTATCCTTATGCCAATAAGGGCTACTACAAGATAGTTGTGCCTCCTATGAACATAAAGGTTAATTGGTTGAGGAGTAAGTACTTTCACATGCTTTTTTAAAATGTCTATTAAAAATAAGTTGGATATGCCTAACATAAATATCTATCTATCTAAAAAAACTTACCATATTACATTGTTTGAGAAAATTGCTCCTTGATTATGCAAATAGGGGCAACCAAAAGGGAGTGATGCCACCTACTAAGATAATGGTTGATTGATTGTAGGGGGAGCATGCTTGCTAGCCTTCCCTTCTCCTCCTCTATGCAACAATAATAATAAAAAAAACCTTGGACTAGTAGTACACCATAGTTCCCATTCACATTTTTTTAAAATGTCCTATAAATATGTCGGATAAACCTAACATTTGCATGTCTTGGAATTTGTTTCTACGACATAAATACTTATCTCATCAACAACTAGAAACAAGTTACTAAATCATCATTAAATACACTATATATACCTCTAACCTTCAAATAATTCCACCACCACAAGTTAAGAGCCCATTAGTGTCATCTAAATAAGTAACGTATACCAACATCATGAAAAATATAATGAGCAAATGAAATCCAAAGATGTAAACTTCCCATTTAAAACAATTACCCCAACTTCACATCTAAATGGTAATTAAACTCATAAACAAATATAAATCTAAAGCAATAAAAAGTGCATTTAAATACCTTTATTGAAATAAGAAATATAAATAAATATATAACAGTTGCATAACCAATGGTGTTTATAAACTAACATATTACATCCCCATAAATCAACAACTCCTAAAAACATGCACAAATAATATTAAGCACTATTAAACTTGTTTTGTGACATTAGAAACTCAATAAGAACACAATCAACAATACTAAACATAAAATATAGATAAAGTCCATACATAGACATATGCGTCATAATCACTCTCTTAAAAAGAAAATTTAACCATCATATTTAGAATAAAAAGGATTACGACTCCGCCCAAAGGGGTTGGATCCAATGGTGGAAAGCGAGGAGTTTTTCACCATTGGGCAAGGTTCAATTCTCGTGAGGGATTTACCTGGAGCCATGGGGACACCTTGAGGTAGTGGTCGAACGTGTGGTTGCACCCAGAGATACCAT
>ML793261.1:170211-187920 GCA_009831015.1 Picea engelmannii
AAGGATTTTATATAGTTTTTATAAAATTTTGGCGATTTTTAAGGTAAAATAATTTTATCCTATAGAATTTGGACGAATCATTTTTAAAATAGCGAATCTCATTTTTGGAAAAACCATGGAAAATTAGCCCATGAGCGAAATTTGGCCCCTAAAATCAGCCATGAAAGGTAGGAGGGAGACAGGTAAGCATCTATTTGTGAAATTTCCATTCACCATTTCATTATGGAAAAAGGTAAAAATTGCACTAAATCTCTCGAGTGAAAGGACTGGTCTAACAATGAATGAATGCTATGAAAATTGGACAAAGAAGATTCCAAATTTTCCTACGCTGCATGCCTTTCTATGCTGGTACATTTGGCATGAAAGAAATCTGACAATCTTTGAGGCAGGTTCCCCATCAATTCAGAAGGTAGTATACAAAACTATTGGTATAGTGAGCATCTATGGAATTAAGGCAAAATACACTCTTCCTCGAACTGTACATGTGCACCTTCCAGAAGATAGAGCCATTGCATGGTTTGACGGGGCAACGCTATAGTGTGGTGAACAAAGTGGGGTTGGAGGTATGATAAATCTTAACAATGACTTCCTTTTTGTGGACGTTCAACTGTGGTCGAGGGACAAACACTAGGGATGAATTATTGGGGGCTTGGGCCTCTCTAACATTGGCTGTAAGATTGTCAATTCTATACTTACATTTGCTAGGGGACTCCAAGATAGTTACCGAGTGGCTAAATAAGAGGGGAGCTCTCCAGGTTGTAGCACTTGAAATCTGGAAGGAAAGGATCATAGATACTCTCCCACTTTTCAAGAATATATCCTTTGCTCATATATACAGAGAAGATAATCAAGAGGCAGACAGATTATCAAAGTTGGCTTTAACAAATATGCCTAGAAGCATTGCTTATACCCATTGGGAGGATGGTAATGAGGGTCCTACTCATTACTTAAAGTTGTTTTAATTGATACATAGATAGTTTTTCAAAGACTAGTTATAATGTTTTGGCACTTTTAGTCATAGTTCTGCTGTTAAGTTTGAGGGACAAATTCCTCCTATTTTGTTTTTTGTCCTATTAATGCTCCGTATTGGATGTTTCATAAGTTTTCCAATTTTGAGCATAGTGATTAGCTATGTATGTTGCCATTATAATGCTTGATTAAAGGTCCTATGTCGAAAGGACAATTGTAAGAGAACTTTTTATATTTTTATGAATATAAAAGAGAAATTTACCAAAAAAGTGGGATAAGATAAGTAAAAGGTTGGTTACCATTCTTAATTATCATTAAAAAGAAGTGAAGTCTATTTTATCCTAAAAGTCTTTATAACTTAATTTATGGATCTCAAAGTTAAAATTAAAATGCTCATTAAACTAAATGGATAAAAAATTAAATATTGATGTAAAACTAATCCTAAAAATCTTTATAACTTAATTTATGGATCTAAAGTTAAAATTAAAATACTCATTAGATTGACTAAATGGATAAAAAAGAAAGTAAAAAATTAATATTGGAATTTTTATTAAATTAAATAATTTAATATTAAAAAAAAACTTAGAACATTAATATTACAATAAGGTTGCTTAAATTTTCTGGAAGTAAACTATGTTATAGTTTTTGAAATGTCCAATGTTTTGAATGGACACTTTACTCATCATTAAAAACATATCAAACTCAATTAATGATAGAAAAGAGTGTTGGTGGCATAATTTAAAGAAATTAAGAAGTAACCCTTGGAAAAACATAAATGAATAAATAAATTATTAAATGACCATTAAAATAAGATAAAAATAATAACCATTAAAATGAGAAAAGAATAATTCATTAATTGACATTATTATATTCTTATAGGTTTACAAATATTCTATTCTTACAAGTTTACAAAACTTTCACATTGCCACTTGTTGGTCTTTAAAGATGTCTAAAAACAACCTTAGTTTAACATTAATTTATCAACCCAAGGATTTGTCTTTTATCTCAAGAATATCAACAAAGTATATGCAGATAGCTCGTAGAGGCTAAAATCACGTAGTTAAAGCAAACCCGAGTTTATCCACAATCAAGTTCCTCAAATGTTCATTAAAGATTCTGAGACTAAGATCTTACTTAACGAAATTTAAATCTGATTACTAACATGCTGCGAATGAAAAGGAACTAACTAATCTATTGAATTCATTTAACTAAAAAGAAGTAATTGTATCTAAGTAAAGACTTGTAGAAGTAACTATCAACTATGAATCAAATTGCTGGAAAGGAAATAGTGAATTACTCTCTCCGTAGAAAGAAACAACAATTATAATCTAATCGTAAGGGACAACAATTGTAACTTATTTGAAAGGAACAACAATTGTAACTTAATTGAAAGGAACGAAAAATGTAACTTAATTGAAAGGAACAACAAATGTGAATCTAAGTAAAAGGAACAACGTGTATGAAAATGTGAGGAACTGTCAAGCAGCAAACTACAATAATGGAAGTTGGACAACAATCATTAACATTCAAACCAAAAAATCTATCTCTTATAAGCAATCAACAATAAAGCATTAACACACTTGTGCATCTATCCTTAACTATTGTAAAGGAAATTTAAATCATAAAACAAAAATCAAAACTAATACGATTACGGATTGAGACAGTAACTCCTTCAGACTGGGCCCTTGGTCCTCAGAAGCACTACTATTAGAAACTCGGTATGTAGAAATGGTGAAAACGTTCAAAGCTTTTATTGATCCCATAGTTGGTACAACATTTACAAAAACTGCTTGCGTAGAGAAATTCTAAGTTCTGAATACTTGGATGCAATACTTCTCTATCTTTCTTTCAGGATCTATTACCCTCTATATATCACAATAATCTGGGTAAATTAAGCCATCCTAAGGATCGAGACATCCTCATGATTGCTTTACTATTATAAAGTTACAATATAGAAAATCAATCATCTTCAAAATTGATTTGCGCCAAAAGTCCTCAACCTTCAATAGCTTGCGCATCTTCAAGATCTCATTTGCTATCTCGAGTTTGAAAACATTTATCCAATCCTGTAACAAAATCAAACAATTCCAATCGTATTTTAGAATCTTATTTAATATAACTTAAATAATAATGCTAGAAGACATATTAATCATTTTCTATCCTATTTATCCCTAAATAACCGAAAAGTCAATCAATATTATATCATGAATTGTGGGAATAAGGAAGATATGTGTACCTTTTTCATAACCCACCATACCCCCCAACATGTCCTCATGCAAGTTGAGATCTTACATGTAAAGAAGTGATGTTGTAAGGAGGAAAAGTTGGTTCACCGGGTCTTTTGAACCCATTACTTATTTTGAGCTCTACAAAAGCAACATCCTCCCTCTTCTTATTAATTTGATAATCCTTCTGGTAACTTTATGGAGGAAACCAAAGGATAGGGGGATTATATCTGCACCTAATCCAAGTAGGTCCTTCCTCCTGGAGCATTCTAGAATATCTTTCCACTCTGTAGGTAGCTACAAAGAAATTCCTGAACCCAAAGGGTTCCCTACTTTTGACTTCATTGGAGGATGCATCCCATCTCACCTTAGAAGTAGCAAGAGCTTCTTTTTTGAGTTCTCTAAAATATATGATTCCTGAACGTGTAACCTATCGATGGATGGGTTCTAAAGAGTCCATGACCCCCTCCCTTTTCATGAAGGTTCTATGTCGCATAATGGCTGGAAAGGACTTTGGGGGCTCCCCTCTAATCCAAAGATCTAACCCAGTTTCCCTCTTTATAAAATTTCTGTGAGCTTTGCCTCGTCTGACTTAGTTCTTAGTGAAGGACACGAATGCTTGAAATTGTATGTCCCCAATAAAGGGACCAGGGTTATTACTCCTTCCATCTTCCAAAATGAAGTTATGGAAGTATAATTTACACAGAAAGTATTGTACCTTCTCTTCCTTCTCTCTAAAACATGAAATGAAATCAGGGACAGTGGTAAATGTAATTGGCTTACCTGCTCTGATGGATTTTACCCTTAACAATAGGTAACATTCTAGCAAGAATAGGGTAGTAGGAGCTCTGCAATTGATTGCATCATAGTAAACATCACAAATCTCTTTGATTTGCTCCAAAGATTTTTCAAATTGGTTTTGTATTTTCTGTCTTTTCCTGAGCTCTGGTTAACTCAGCATAAGTCTCATGCCCTGTTTCCTCCATGGCTCTTAATTGTTTAACAATTATTTGATGTTCGTCCATAGTAACCATCTCATCCCTGGTTTGAGTCAGTGCTTGTTGGTCTTGTACCAGCTCTTCTTTTAACCTATCAATGATGGCACTCTGTTTCTGAGACTGGGATGTTTGATACTCTTCCACAATGCCCATCTCATCTCTAGATTGAGTTAATTCTTGTTGGGCTTGCATCATCTCTGCTTCCAGTCTATCAATGATGGCATTATGTTCCTAAGACTGAGATGCTTGATGCTCTGTCATAGTCATTATTTCATTTCTATTTTGGATCAGGCTTTGCTGGAACTGTATCAATTCTTCCTCCAATCTCCTAATGGTAGCATCCTGCTCAAGGGATTGAGCTATTTCCTCTGAGACTAGGGTTTCTATCTGTACTTCAACATCAACTGTTTCTAAAGGAATTACTTCCTCATTCTGAGCTATTTCATCCTCTACTATTATTTCCTCAGGGTTTGTCTGTGTCCCCATAGATTTTGTGGCGATTGTTCTTTTAGAAAGAGTGTTTCTTCCTTGCACTCTGGGCCTTTTTTTCTTTCTTTCTTTTGTGGGCCTTATCTGCTTGTTCTAGTTTCTTTCTTAATTCTTTAATAATTTCCCTGAGTTTTCCAACCTTCTGATTTAATACTTCAACCTTTTTATCCCTTCTCTTCAACAACTTGTTTTCCTTTTTTAGCTTTCTAATTCTCTTATGGCTTTTGCATTTTTGTTTGTGAGGGGTCTCAAGGTTTTCTTCATCCTGGTCAGTAGGTGGTTGTTCCTCTGTTCCTTCCAAATGCTCTGTCTATCCAAGAGGGCTTCTTACCTTAGGATGAGGTTCTTCCTGTGCTGCATCCTCTGGGAATGACATTTCAATATTAGGAAAGTCTTCAACAGGTTTTGAAGAAGAGGCTCGTTCTTGGTATTCTTCTGGTTTATTTGTGTCTCTGTCCATTGAGATCCCTAAGCTCCCTAAAACCTGAGCTATTTCCACCTCATATCTTTTCAAAAATTGTTCTGTCAAGTGCTCCAATGCTGGTTGGGTGTCTTCCTGATTGTTCCCTTGTTAGGTTTTTTCTACTTGCTCAATTTCTTGAACATTTTCCTGTAATGACTACTCTGTAATGTCTTGAATTTCTTCAGTCGTTTCCTGAATTTGTTCGGTCATTTCTTGAATTTATCCAGTGTCTCTTGTCCGTCTGCTTATCCTCTTCCTTTCAATGGGGTCTTTAGGAGCAGTCATTTCTCTTTTCCTCTTTCTTGTTAATGCTTATGCTTGTGAGGTCTGAGTCTCTGTAATTTGGACAGGGTCTGCCTCAACTTCGGGTTGAGGAGGTGGAATTTCTATTTGGGCAGTGCCCTCCCCTTCCTATATCTCTTCAATTTCCTGTGGTGGGTCTTCATGATATAATTCAGGTTGTTCCAGTTGTAGAGGTCTATTGGCCTCGATAAGATTACCCCAGGTTAATTGAGTTTGACTCGGGTCCTTATTTACTATCAATTTAACTAATCCATGGTGGTTGATGATAGTAACAAGATCCTTGGCCTTATGTGTTCTTATGGCAACCTCATGTAACGTGGCATTTAGGAAAAATGGTAGATTACTAACCTTTTTTTGAGTTCCGCTAGCAGTTTGAGGTGGCGTGGTCGGATTACATTGTATCGTCCATCACAGGTGATGTACCTCTGAATTACCCCTGCTAGTTCTTTCCATGGTTCACTGAGAGTGATGGGGTTAAGTCCCTTTCCCTTTTTATCCAATTCTTCTTTGGGGTCTACGAAAGATTATACAACTTCTTTGAGCGTTGTATATCTTCCTGTCCATTGAATGCTTGTGTTAGGGAGACCTGTAACTTTTGCTACGATTTTCAGAGTAACTGGAATTTGTATGTCTCGAACCATGGAGATTTCTCCCTGCAAGTTCTGAAAGAATTCGAGCATGATGTTCGTATCATATCCTTGCAATCGGTTGAAGTACTCAGTCCACCCCAGACGGTGTAGGATTTCTCTTGCCTGCTCTGTTACCTGTAGTAATGTTGGCTCCCTGCGCACACTTCAGCCACCCATATTTCCGTGAGAAATTGAGAACAACTATCATTCCTGGTTGTAGGCTTGGTTAGACCATCTTGGAGAAAAATATTACCAAAAATAGAAAATATCAGAGAACAACGAGTGTATAAAAATGTGGGTTTTCCATTTATTACAATCATTACAATCTTATCGGAAAGCGTGTCGAGCATCCACTCCCCTCATTAATGTGGAGGTCGACCTCGACTGTTAGCGTAGGTGAAAGTAACGAGTGTAGGTATTTCCGGTGAGAGGTAATGATGACGTTGTCGCCGCCAGTGGGGACCGATCATGTATAATTTTCAAAAATCGTATTTAACGGTAATCATAAACAATAGTCCACTTTTGTGGGAAATTCAAATTTATTGTACCTATGCTCAAAAATGTTTTTAAGGATAAATAAGCCGAATAAATTAAATTTTTTCATTTAAAAATATTCCACATATCATAATGTTGTTACGTTTCCCGAGTTATTGAGTATAACCGAAATGATATCCCTGTTATTGAGTAAAGGAAATCTAGAGACACATAGAAACTTGGTGTTTTCAAGGTAAACTCCCATACCACAGGCAGAGCCACTGCTGTCAGCAGGCATCCATAGCCTCGACAGGGTTTCCTTTTAACCCATAGATGAGCCTGTATCCTTAACAAATATTTGAATCGTCTTTTCCCAAAAAGACCACTATCCTGGTTTGGTAGCCAGATGATGATGATGCCACTCACTAGATTGTAACTTAAGTGAACAAGCCAACTCGTGATGAGACCCCTTGTCCTTTGACAAAAATGTCAAAGGCCATTGCCCTGGTGTGGTAGCCATAGTGGGAATGTCACTTACGTTATTATCCTATGATCGTGGTAGGTTGGCTCATGATGAGACCCCCTATTCTTTGTGGGAGAAGTTAATGACTTATATTTATTTGTTTTTTTTATTTTTTCTTTTCTCATCGTTCATTTTTTTTTTTTTAGGGCTCTATTAAGGGAGGCTCATCTACTCCTTAAGAGTAACGGATGGCGTAAAGAAGTGTAAGGATGCCAAGCAAAAGTGTGCTTAAGAATCCTTATTATAATATGAAGATAAATTATCATTCAAGTATATTGATATGTGTATAGGGAAAATAAACAAACTATGGTGGTTACAGATTATGAACAAGATTTAAGATATTTCGAAGAAATTAATCCAAAAACAATTTGATAAGGTATAAGAGATAGTCCACAAAATAATGACAAATCATTAGAAATAATGCTGGTAAAAATTACTTAGTGAAAGTCATACCCCAAAGGAATGGCTAACGTTTTAATCAACATGAAGGAAAGGAAAGACAACAAGGAAAAACACAGAAGGAACAACAATTGTTCCTTTTTAGAATGCATAGCGGGACCCGAGATGAAGGAACGGAAATCACGACGAAGGGAACGACAGTTGCTCCGTTCAAATGAACAACAACAATACTCAAAGGAACAACAGTTGCGCAAAGGGAATGACAGTTGTTCCGTTCGAATGAATAGCAACTATACTCAAAGGAACATCAATCGCATGAAAGGAACGACAATTGTTCCGTTCAAATGAACAACAACGATACTCAAAGGAACAACAGTCGCGCGAAGGGAACAACAATTGTTCCATTCAAATGAACAACAACTATACTCAAAGGAACAACAATCATGACATCTGTTAAATTTTTAGCCATCTAATTAGGTAATTTTGGAAACCTCCCATGGAAAATGTATTTTTGCTTGAATCTAAGGCTGATTAGTCATCAACTAAATTCATTCAATTGTTATGGGTCAGTTTATTTCAAAACCAAGTATTGGATGGTCTGAGTTCATTATAGTTGCCCGATCTCTGCTGCAAAACATGACATATTCATTTTTCTGTGAAAGACAGGGTCTGTGTGATAATATAAAATAGGAGTAAGGAACATAAAAGAGTGCTAATTGTGTTTATTACAATTATCTTCCCTAGTTCTTTATTTTCCAAGTGACTTTCATAAAACTAAAAAAAGAAAAACTAACAACTCAATTAGATCTATATAAAATAAACTATATCTAGTATGTACAGTGTCAAAAAAATTCATCATTTATGGAGTTGGAGTGGTTGGGTTACCTTCCCAGCCAACCAAAATCTGAATGGTAGGGTCCCTACTTACTTCCTGGTAGAAAGATTCTTTTGAAGGCAGTTGATGGTAGAGTCGTAGTCGATGTCCATTGAACATAAATGGATATCCAAACCCATCGATGGTACTTAAAGTGACTGTGCCATTATCATGGACTTCATTAATTTCATATGGTCTTAGCCACCGTGTCTGTAATTTTCCAAGAAAATCCTAAAACCTGGAATCATAGAGAACCTCCCAATCACCTCTCTTGAATGATTTATTCTTGATATGTTTGTCGTGCCAGGTCACTCTCTGTTGTTGAATAACAGTTGTGCGCTCCACAACAAACAAGCATGTTTCATCCAACTCATTAAGTTGTTGAAGGCGTTGTTTATGTGCTTCTGTAAGACCCAGTCCAATTTCCTAGGCCATCCTTAGGGTCTTGATCTCAAACTCGATTGGGAAGATGGGTTCTTTACCATAGACTAGGTGATAAAGAGAGTAGCCAATGGTGTTACGCCATGTTGTGCGATAAGCCCATAAGGCATTTGGGAGCTCAGTAGCCCAATTCTGTCGGTTTGTTGAGACAATATTTGTCAGGATTTCCTCTAGGACTTTATTGGTGCTTTCTACTTGTTCGTTTCCCTGTGGGTGGTATGGAGAAGTAACTCTGTGCTTAATATGATAATTTTCCAGGGTGGTGGTGATTCTGTGAGCTATAAATTGTGACCCTCCATCAATGATTACTTCTCTAGGTAGTCCATAGCATACAAATAATTTGAAAATAAATTTGATGACTACTTCTGTTGCATTTGGTAAGGCTTATGCCTCTACCCATTTGTTCATGTAGTCCATTGCAACGAGAATATAGGCCTTCTGATTTGACTTTGTATTGAAGGGGCCAACGAAGTCTAATGCCCATCTTTCAAATGGTTATGCGACTACTTGTGCTTTCAAGGGAATTTCATCAGCCTGACCTGGTTTTCCCATCCGTTGACAATTGTCGCAGGTCTGGATGTATTTCTTCGCATCTCTAAATATTGAGGGCCAATAATAGCCCATCTGTAAAATTTTGTGTCCAGTCTTGCAGTCTGCAAAATGCCCACCATAGGGCTCGTCATGTCTTACCTTCAGTATGTCGTAGATTTTTTCATCTCGTGTGTATCTTCAGATCTGGAGGTCATCTTATGTGTGGAAGAGATATCCATCGATCCAAGTGAATTGTGCGCTACGCTGGACGATCAATTTTCTTTCCCTTGATGATAGATGTGCCGGTAATTTTCTCGCTGCCAGATAATTTTCCACATCAGCGTACCAAGGTGGCTTTGTGGTGACGACAAACATATGCTCATCTAGAAATTGATCTTCAACTGTTAAGGAGTCATCTGTTTTGGGTAAGCGGGATAGGAAGTCTGTGACAAGATTTTCTCTCTCGGTTCGATCTTTGATGGTGATATCAAATACCACCGAGTGACCCATCCATTAGTAATCAGTTTATTAGCTAGATATTTAATAGCAGAATGATCAATATACAAAATAACTGGATAGCCTGTTATATAATGATGAAATTTATTGATGGCATGTATAACAACTAAATTATTTTTTCTGTTACTGTATAATTAAGTTCATCTAGAGAAATATTCTTGCTAATAAAATAAATGGCATAAGGTTTCTTGTCTTCTTCATGTCCAAGGACAACGCCTATGGCAATATATAATGCGTCGGTGGAGATGTGAAATGGTATTTTCCAATTTGGTCCCCTCAACACTGGTGTTGTCGAGATCAACTTCTTGAGTCCTGAAAATGACACATCACACTTGTCAGACCACTGAAACTCCACATTGCCAGTCAATGCATGTAAAGGTGCAACAGTTCTTGCAAAATTTTCCATAAATCTGTGATAGTATCCTTAAGTGCCAAGGAAACTATGTACCTCATTTTGTGTGTGTGGTGTAGGTAGATTAAGGATTACCTCTATTTTTGCTGGATCTACTCTAATTCCATCTGCATAAATATAATTCCCTAGTACCACACCTTTCGTCATCATCATGTGACATTTTTCGTGGCTTAAACATAACCTGGTAGCAATGCATCGTTCTAGTACCTTCTCCAGATTATTCAGTGCTTGATCGAAGTTGTCACCATAAGGAGTGAAATCATCCATGTAAACTTCAATCCCTTCACTTATCAAATCGTTGAATATGCTCAGGATGTCCCTTTGGAATGTGGATGGAGCGTTACAAAGTCCAAAGGGAAATACTTTGTATGAAAAGGTGCCCCAGGGGCATGTGAATGTAGTTTTATCTTGATCTTCTGGGGCAGTGTGGATATGATTGTAGCCACTAAAACTGTATAGGAAAGAAAAGAATTTTTTCCCTGCCAAAGTATCCAGGACCTGATCGATGAAAGGTAAGGGGAAGTGGTCCTTTTGAGTGGCTTTGTTAAGTTCCCTGTAGTCAACACAGATTCACCATTTCCCATTTTTCTTGGGGACGATCACTAATGGGGAAACCCATCAACTATCTGAGATAGAATATATGAAATCTACGTCCAACAGCTTTTGTAATTCTTCTTTAACAATATCCCTGAGGTGGGGATTCAGTCTTCTCTGCGGCTATCGGATAGGTCGGGCATCTTTCTCAATATAAATGCGGTGTGTGCAGAGTTGCAGATCAATACCTTTCATGTCAGAATACTACCAGGAAAAATCTTGTTGGTATTTAGAAAGGACTTGAATCAACTTTTGTTGTTGTTGCTCATCTAAATTGGCATTGATGTTCAGAGACTTCCCTGGTGCGATCTCAACGTATTTGTTGTTATGAACAATGGTAGTCGAGATTTGTTGTTCCATTAAATCTTCCAACGAGCCTCCCTGTGCTTCACAGTCTAGGACAACATGGAGCATCTGACATGCTGGATTACCCATGGTGGTTGGGATGTTAATAAACCCACTTATTACATCATCCTCTAGCTAGTTCTTGAGTCTAAGAGCTTCTTCCAGCATGAGAGGGGCTCGTAAATCCTTTTTTGGATATTGTGGTGGTGGCAATTGTGGATATATGAAAATCGGGCTTGGCTTGGTTGGAGGATATAAGATGAGATTCTTTGTGACACCTCCTCTAGCAATTGTCATATTACCCTTTCGACATCCTATGTACACATCAGCTATTGCGAGCCATGGTCTACCTAGTATCAATGGATGCCTTTTGAGTTCACTTCTTGGGTTGATGATGAGGAAATCCACTGGATATTCCCAAGAGTCGACTGAGATTGCTATGTCATGTAGTGTGCCGACTGGTCTAACCATTGATCGATCAACCAATTGTAACATAATTGGGGTGGGTTTGAAGGAGTCAAAACCCAAGGTGTTGCAGGTTTCCATAGTCAGGATATTGATGGCCTCCCCTAAATCAACTAGTGCATTTGGAAAAGAACAACCCTGGATATGAACTGTTACTATGGGGTTCCCTGGATCTGCATATTTGGTTGGTTCTTGTCTACCTAGAATTAGATCAAACATGGCTCCTACTACATGAACTGTTGATGATGAATTTTTAATTTTCCTAACAGGCTTCCTCCCACATAGTTCCTTGATCGTCTTTGCATAAATTGGAATGTGTTGGAGAGCCTGCAGGAGTGGGATCTTGACATATAAATTCTTGAGTTCCCCTACAATGTCAAAGTTAGGATACATGACAGGTTTTTCTATCATCAATATTTCGGGGAACGGAGGGGAAGGGGTTGCATCCTTATCAGGATCCTGTGACTCAACTGTGTTCCCCCCCTGCTCAATTTCTTCTGTTATTACCACAGTCGAGGGTGTTATTGTTGGTTGTTTGTTATTTTCATTCTCCTTCTCTTGGAAAACATTATTTTCTTCAGGAGAGATTATACGCCCCGATCTCAACCGGAGTTCATTGCACCCCACCGAGTTGGTTTCCCCTTCCCCATTCTCCATGATCTGGACGAGCTGAGATGGTCTATTATTAGGATTTGGGTGGGTTGGGATGGTAATTGGGGGCACAATTGCGATTGAGGGTTTTGGGGCAGTTGGAGTGGAGCTTGCAATGTGGGTTGGGTTTGAGGGGCCATCCCCATGGGTTGATTGTTTATCCCCATCGAGAGTTGCCAATTCTGGGTCCAATTTGGGTTTTGGGCAGTTGTGTTGGGCCACTGTGAAGGGTAGGGGTTATTTGAGTTTTTCCAGGATGAGGTGGAGTATTGCGAGTTAGACCAGGTGGGATTTGCAGTTGGTTGATTCTTCCAGATAGGATTTGCAGCGGGTTGATTCAACCAAGTGGGATTTGCAAGTGGGTATTATTGGGGTTGCTAGTTCTGATTAGTAAACGACTGGCCCTGCCATGTGCTGCCAGAATTTTGTTGTTGATTATACTGTCCAGAAAAGAAAGAGGAGGGGTCCTAGAGTGTATTTGGAGGGTGGACCTGCCATTGACGACGTTGAGCCATCAGATATAATGGTTTTGTTTCCTCTTCCGCTTCTCTAAAGACAACTTTCAGTCCAGGGAGCAATGGGAATTGCTCCGTGTCATGATCCTTGGATAAAATAGTGCAAACTTGAACCACATCCAAAGGACATTCCCTTGGACCATGTTTTTTTCTACATCTGTGGAAAAATATGGCCAAAGACTGTTCTACTTCTGTTTTTTTTCTGTTTGGCCTGCAATACATCCAATTGTGTAGTTAGAGTGCTCATAATATATGTTTTGAAATTTTCTAAGAGATTACCAACTTCAACTCGCGTAACACCCCTGCTGGTAATATTGCTATTTCTGGTGAGGGGAGTCCGCATTACTGATCTGGTTTGTGTACTTCCTCGTGAGCACCTGATACACAATAGAATGATGTTATCATAAGTTTTTTGATAAATGTCACCCTTCCCCATTAGATTCAATGTTTCTACCCATTCATCCTTCATACCTTTAATTAGAGTTTCTTTAAGTACTTCACCTGGTAATGTACCATAGGGCGATCTCTACAAGTTATACTGAAATCTCTCAACATATTCTTCTAATGATTCATTTTCTTTTGCAGTCATTTGAAAGATTCATCTTTTAGGTCCTTGGTTCTACAATAATCCTGATAGTTTGTCAAGAAGGCTTGTTTCATCTCATCCCATGAGTTAATGGTTCCACCTCCCAATCCAATAAACCAGCGTAGAGCTGATCCCTTCAAGGTGGAGAGGAACAGTTTTAATTTTTGGGGTTCAGAGGTGTAATCATACCCTCTACATAGGACATCGAATTCAAATAAGAATGCATCCGGGTCTTCTGAAATCAATCCATGGAAGGTTGGCAGGTTCTGCAGGGGGATTGCTTTCATGGGAGCATTGGCGATTGGATCGAATATCGGATATTCCAACGTGGAGGTCTAGGGTCGTTATTGATTTGGTTGTGCCATTTGATTGAGAATGTGCCAAAAATCTTCAGGAATTTCTTGATCCAAGTGTTCTATTTGAGGTGGTTGATTATTTGATCCTCTATGGGATTTGATTGCACTTCCTCTATCTAGGATTTCGGGTGTGCCTTCTTCTTTTATAGGAGATTCAGGATCAGGGGGCGGTGATGGGTCTGCCTTGGAAACCCTGCTGGTTTCTCCTTCTCCTTCCTCCAGATTATGAGAATTTCCCTCTTCTAAAGGTTTGAGGGGTGGAAGATATGTGCTTTGAAATATTTTCTTAGTCCCTTAAGTTTTTCTATGAATCTCAGCGTTGGATGCAATTGATGAAACTGCTTTCTGAGGGATTCAGATAGGTCCTTTCCTAGGTCCAACCGAAGCTTGAGATTCAACTTTTTGGATGATGTTGTCTATGAAAGTGCTTCTCCTAGGGAGCACCGAGCCCTGGGCTTTGGTATTTTTTGGTGGGGGTTTTGGTTTTTCAAAATCTTTCTTCTTAGTCATACACACTTCATGCAAAAAAAATTTCAAAAAGAAACACCTATATAACCTCTTAAGTGTCAACTAGAGGTAAGCATTGGCATGAACATCTTACTTATCGCCTGCGTAGGTTCTTACCTTCCATCTTCAATACCTGGTCCTCCAGAGACACAACCTATGCTACCTTTGACATTCTCCCCAACAACGACGTCAAAATGTTGGTCTCTAAAGATGTCTAAAAACAACCTTAGTTTAACATTAATTTATCAACTCGAGGATTCATCTTTTATCTCAAGAATATCAGCAAAGTATATGCAGATAGCTCGTAGAGGCTAAAATCACGTAGTTAAAGAAAACCTGAGTTTATCCACAATCAAGTTCCTCAAATGTTCATTAAAGATTCTGAGACTAAGATCTTACTTAACGGAATTGAAATCTGATTACTAACATGCTGCAAATGAAAAGGAACTAACTAATCTATTGAATTCATTTAACTAAAAAGCAATAATTGAATCTAAGTAAAGACTTGCAGAAGTAACTATCAACTATGAATCAAATTGTTGGAAAGGAAATAGCGAATCACTCTATCTGTAGAAAGAAACAACAATTATAATCCAATCAAAAGGGACAACAATTGTAACTTATCTGAAAGGAACAACAATTGTAACTTAATTGAAAGGAACGACATATGTAACTTAATTGAAAGGAACAACAAATGTGAATCTAAGTAAAAGGAACAACACATATGAAAATGTGAGGAACTGTCAAGCACCAAACTACAGTAATGGAAGTTGGAACAACAATCATTAACATTCAAACCAAAACATCTATCTCTTATAAGCAATCAACAATAAAGAATTAACACACTTGTGCATCTATCCTTAACTATTGTAAAGGAAATTTAAATCATAAAACAGAAATCAAAACTGATATGATTACATATTGAGACAATAACTCCTTTAGACTGGGCCCTTGGTCCTCAGAAGCACTACTACTAGAAACTCAATATGTAGAAATGGTGAAAACGTTCAAATCTTTTATTGATCCCATAGCTGGTACAACATTTACAAAAACTTATTGCGTAGAGCAATTCTAAGTTCTGAATACTTTGATGCAATTCTTCTCTATCTTTCTTTCAGGATCTATTACCCTCTATATATCACAATAATCTGGGTAAATTAAGCCATCCTGAGGATCGAAAGATCCTCAGGATTGCTTTACTATTATAAAGTTACAATATAGAAAATCAATCATCTTCAAAACTGCTTTGTGCCAAAAGTCCTCAACCTCCAATAGCTTGTGCATCTTCAAGATCTCCTTTGCTATCTCGGGTTTGACAACATTTATCCAATCCTGTAACAAAATCAAACAATTCCAATCGTATTTTATAATCTTATTTAATATAACTTAAATAATGATGCTAGAAGACATATTAATCATTTTCTATCCTATTTATCCCTAATTAACCGAAAAGTCAATCAAAATTATATCATGAATTGTGGGAATAAGGAAGATATTTGTACCTTTTTCATAACCCAACACCACTCTCATGAATACCATCATCATTCATGCCTTTATACAACAATGCCCAATAAATCTTTCGCCCATTCTTTGCAGTATATTACCTTCTAATGATCTTTGCATTAGAGGATCCATTTATTTATAATATTCAATATTTTAAATCTCCAAAATATCAAATATTTTTGCTACCTTGGAGAGCATTTGTAGGGAATCTTTACTTTTCCTTAGACTCCTGTAAACAATATTTACTTATCTTCCACAAATGTGCTTATGGAAAAAATTACAACCAAAAAATATGTATTTTTTGGTTAAATTTGTTTATGTGATCCAAACATTTCACATAAATCTATTCAATAATCGAAATTATAAATCTTAAATGATTATTTATGCACCAAAAACTTAAAAAAAAATAAAATAGAAATTTATAATTCATTCAATATTCATTGTTGGCTTCTTCAAGTAACAAACAAGTAATTCAATATTCATTGTTAGCTTCTTCAAGTAACAAACAAGTAAGGTCTTATTATTTTTCCTTCGACTCATTTATCCATTCATTTTATTCTTTTTGTACAAAATTATTCCATAAATAGGGTATTTACATACATGTAGAATACCTTAAGCAATGAATCCCAGAAATAAATCAAAGATTAATACACCAGTGTATTACATGGTTAATATTCTTGAAGAGGAAAACAAAGTCCACTACCTCAATCAATACTGACACTTGAGAGAATATATTAATGCAATTTTTATTTTTATTTGCATATGAGTTTCTCCCAATCAATCGTCAACAAATGACCCTCCATGCTCTTCAAATAGTGATCATGGAGCAATAGAGTGTTGATCCGTATATCACTCTATATAATAGATGAGTTATATATATGAACCGTAAGATCACCTTGTGTCTAAAACATATTGTGACCATTGCATTATATAACTACAAATGCATACTAAAAAAACATGTTTTACCTAAGATGCATTAAATCAAATTGATTTTAACTAATTCCTAAGTGTCTATATATCCTAACACATCCTCTAACTTCTTAATTAATTTAAATACTAGACTTTCTCTTCAATAAATAAAAAGGCATCATTATAAAAATCATAAAAATATTCATTATAACACTTCACAGTATAAAATATATAAACCCATACATATAGAAAGTGTTTTATTATGTCTTTGACATCAAAGAACTTAAATTATTTAGAGAAAATGCTTTATTATGTCTTTGACATCTAAGAACTTAAATTATTTAACCATTAATTTTAAAAAGCAACAAATCACCATGTGACTTTAACATGTCATTTAAAACATGTCTTTGACATCAAAAAACTTAAATTATTTAACCATTAATTTAAAAAAACAACAAACCAACATATGTACTTTAACATGTCATCTTTACTTCTCAAAATTACATACAAATAACTCATCCAACATCATGCTTCAATTAGTGCAAAAAATACTTTGCCACCTTGTACACATAACCATGATAAGCAGCCTTAACTAGACCCTTAAATTAAGATGGATCTAACATCATTTAAATAAATTATGTCTCACATAAAAAAATTCCAAATAATATATAATAGAAGCACCAATCATGCCAAAGAAAAGCACAAGCACTATATTAACAAATGTACATATTAATAATACAATGAAAATATCAATAATACAATAAAACATAAGCACATATAGACATCACTGTAATTAACAAAAAAAAAATGATTAGAAAAAACAAACAAATAATATAATATATTATATTATGTCTTATATTGTATAATATCTTGTATAAAAAGGTATATTACATCTTATATTATATCTTGTATAAGAAAGTATATTATATAATGTTAATACATAAAAACATAAAAACATATAATACAATAAAACATAAGCACATATAGACATCACTGTAATTAACAAAAAAAAAAAAGATTAGGAAAAACAAA
>ML793261.1:187969-198102 GCA_009831015.1 Picea engelmannii
ATATTATGTCTATAAGAAGGTATATTACATCTTATCTTATATTATATTATATCTTGTATAAGAAAGTATATTATATAATGTTAATACATAAAAACATAAGTACATATAGACATCACTATAATTAACAAAAAAAAAAAAATGATTAGAAAAAACAAACAAATAATACAATATATTATATTATGTATTATATTATATTACATCTTGTATAAGAAGGTATGTTACACCTTATATTATATTATATCTTGTATAAGAAAGTATATTATATAATGTTAATACATAAAAACATAAGTACATATAGACATCACTGTAATTAACAAAAAAAGATGATTAGAAAAAACAAACAAATAATACAATATATTATATTATGTCTTATATTATATTATATCTTGTATAAGAAGGTATATTGCATCTTATATTATATTATATCTTGTATAAGAAAGTATATTATATAATGTTAATACATAAAGGTGGTATTAGGCCTTAGAATTTTGAGGTCACATCAACATCACCTGTCTAAAGATTTTATACAATTCACATATCTTCAAAAATTTCTCACCACTTGCTTACATATCTACCCAATTTAGGTAATGTTTTTACACAACTCGTATACCTTTATGAACTTTTCCACATTTGTTTGCATTGTATCTTATAAAAATAAATCATAAATTAGTCAAGGTTTTATGTATATCAAAATTTACTACAACCCTTGAATGAACTATGTGCTTCTCTCAAAATCAACATTCGTTGTTCCTCCTTTATAATGTAAATTTGTGCATTATTCCCTCTTCACAATACAACTTTGTGCATAGAAGTAAAATACACCATCTTTCACATGGAATCCTTGTTCACTGTGTGATACATCGTTTTCCTCAACACCCCCTTTTGCTTACATAAGTGGATGAAATTCAAGGACAATAACATATGCATCCATCAAATCCCGAAGTATCAAATGTGTTAAGTTGTATCAACACTGACAATGACACCATTGGAGGTCCCGACGAAAAGTCTACAATATTGTTTGGGCACCCTTCTTGTATATTTTAGCCAAATTGAATCATTGTAAATACAATATCCACTTAGTGTCTACTTTGTGGTAACTTGGACTAAGTTTGTGGAAATTGCAATGGTTGATGCTTTGAATCTATCGTCATTTCCTTGTTGAGTAAATAATGTCTCAAATGTTTAACTAATTGCATAGTTGTATACAAATGCTTATCACATTATGGTAGTTAATAGTTACCTCCCTAAAAGTTTTGGGATAGTGGGAAGTTAGCCTATATTGTTGCAATAGTACTACTTCTATGGCATAGTTAGATGCATAAACTTTAATGCCAAAAGAAAGCTTTAGATTTAGTAATCTAAACATTGGGGAATTACACACCTTCTTCTTCAAAGATTCAAATGTTTTCCCATACTCTTATCCACAAGCAAACCTTATTGTGTCTAGTGAAACCATCGATGGGTTACCATCTTAGAAAACCCTACTACAAACCTTTTGATGTGGCTTGATAAACCCCTAAAACTATTGAATTTAATCACATTCTTTGGGCCAAGTCAATGGATAATAGATTTAGTATTCTAGAACAACATAAATTTAACCTCCAACAATAATGAATAAGTAGGTATTGTTGACGATTAAAAAACGTCAACGAAGTTTCGCCCACAAAGTGTTGCTAAAGCCTATTATTATAAAAACTAAATAATACAAGTAGGTGGGACCCCCTTGAACTATTGAAGATCAGATCTGTTCATTTTTTATGTTGTGATGATGTGCGACATGGCTTACATGGTTGATGAGATCTTGTTGTTATTAGCTATGATTTGAGCTTATGAAGTGTTGATTCCTTATGTTACTACACCCTATGTTATTCATTAATATCATTGCTATATGTTCTTATCGCACCTGCACAACAAACATGTTACTGAAAATACATGAAGGGCGGTTTTGAGAAAGGTAAAAATACTATAACAAATGCAAAGAAAAGGGATCTAATTCTGTAATTTTACTATACTACATGCGAACAATTGGAAGGAAATAAGAAACAATTGCAAAGGGGAAGAATTTAAAGCTATCCTATATACTATACTTAGTACATGCTAAATCCTAGCTAGAAAGTAAATGATTATGCAATTTTAATTGAATTATATGGTCAATAGACTTGTGGTATACCTTGGAAGGACAGGATATGGAAGGCACATTTAACAAGGTAAAAGTTGTTAATACTTATAAGATTTGTTGTATGGAACGTGGATGATTTTTTTTGTGGCATAAAATGAGAGTATGGTGTGGTCGCTTGATTGATGGGTGATGGTTTCGATACATGTGATTAATGGTGTAAATAAAGGGTTTGTTGGCATGTACTAAGAAGTAAATGGGCTGTGGGTGGAGGCGACGTGCATTTACTTCACGTCACCTTTACTCCTCTCGTTAGCCAACACCCTAGTCGGGCTATTGTTCGACCTTGTTGTTGTGGTTATGCTCCGACTTCTCAGCAGAGAGGAACCACTTGGCTATATCTCGTTTTAATGAGTTCGATTACATGTATGTCTTTTTTTTTCCATTCATGAGTCTGCTCTGGTTATGAAATGATTAATGGATCAGGTGTATTGGTTTGTGTTTTCCTTAAGTGTTGCAACTGCGTAAAATCGTGTTCTTGGAATGAAGCATTGATGGTTCTTTTTGCAATAATATTGAATCCATAGAAGTTATTGGTCATCCTGGGTGCTAGCTCTCTGTTATCCCTGCTAGTTTGGTTGGAGGGTTTTGTTGGTCTTGGGTCGGCTGGCTGTCCTCACGCGTTCGCAGCTATGCCAAGTCTCTGGCTTTTATGGGTTTAATGGTCGGAAGCATTCTGTGTCATTGTGTTTTGTTCACTTGGGCATTGGTTGATTGCACCACTAGGGGCCACGAAATGAGTTTCATGTTCTTACTCGACCCTATCTTCACCCAGTGATATGGTTGTTTGGTCGAAGAGCACGAGGGTTATACCCTGCGTGCGTTAAATAACGTTTCCAGGCCGAATGAGAGCCTCACCTATTGTTATGACCCCCTTCCATGGATTTGTTACCTGTCCACGAATGAGTCATGGTTCTCTCTGTGTATGCACCGTTGGCCTCAGAGTTTCCACCACTACAAGGAGTTGGCTCTGTTCTCCCTGTGTTGGCTACATAACAAACCCTTAGTCTCCAGTCTGAAGTTGTGTAGAGAAGACCGTCGGGCCTGTCAAGTTTACTATGGGTTATGGTGGATTGAATGTATCGTCGATTAATTTGAGTACAGACTCGCCCAGTTGGTCACATGACAGTCGTGTTGGTTTGGAATTTAGTTACTACCATTGTTATAACAATGGTAAACCCTGCATTGTTAATTACACAACTCAAATTACACATTCACTCTCCTTATGTTTAATAACTCAGTATTGTTTAATCGAGAGGGTCGCTGCCCCAATTCGAATTAATGCGTGGGTATGCATGGTTGTCAAAGCTTGTCAGGTCGATTGATTTTTACAACAGTGGTGAATTGGTTGGTTGATACACAGTCACTAGTATTTTTTCACTAAGGATTGTTTGGATGTTTAAACGACATTGGTTACAAATTCTTGATGCTGCTCACGCATACCGCGTTATGTGTGTGGTGTTTTTGTCATGATAATTGTTAGTTTCTTTTGGGGCCAAATGGTTATTACAACCAGGAAGATTGTATGAATGACATCCACTGCATGCTTATGATTGTCTGATCGTATAAGCCAAGTGTACACAACATAGTCGACTACATTTTTCGAAGCAATATTGTATTAGGTTGATGGCTCAACATGATGGGTTGAGTTATTGTCATGACTGTGTGTTTAGTTTTTGTAAAATGGAAATGTTGCATCGTGGTGTCGTGGGTGGTAAATCCCTCCATGGACTAGCACTAAGGGTTTTATCATGCATGCAGAAATGACCTAAAGATTCTTACTTTTTACCATCATCCCATGTCTAGACCCCCATTACTCATATGTAAATACAAGGCTCAAGAGATTAAGTTGGCGTACCTTATTCTTCGTGTTTGATGTTGATCCCTTTTCGTGCTTGGTCGTTCTTTGACTGCAACTCTCCTCCCAATGCTGACATGCATTCACTAAAGACAAACAAAGAACTCCACATGCATTTGATTTATGAACTAATGGGTTAGAGATTTAATCAATCATACAATCAATATTCCAATAATGACAATCTCATATGGCGGGACGGGAAAAACAATTCTTTTATTAACTTCACAATGATACCTTGCAATGATAAATTCATCTACTGTTCCTCGATCCTAGTCCTGGGCTCTTCTTCCACTGTCTTCCAACTGCTTTGCTCTATACTTCTCTTTGCACAAGGATGGCTAAAGGTTGGGACAAAGGGAATGCTCAATCTGGTATAGTTTCTTTACTATGATTCTCCTCCTCCAAATGGGACCCCTACCCCTTCTTTTATAGGTTAGAAGGAGCTAGGTATTTGGTCAAAAGTCCAACCATGCATGGCCGAAAGGTTTAGTTAACTTACCCAAAGTTGTGTGTTCCGCCAACAACTTTCCTTTTTTTGTGCTTTTGTAGGTATACACGGGTTGTCTTGGGTCAGCTAGCGTGTACACGCGTGTAGTAATGGATCAGGGCGCGTGGGCCTTTATAAAAGGGGTTTTTAAGAAGAGTTGTTCAGCAGTGTTTTGGCAAAGAAGGAATCTGAGATGGCCTGATGCCAAGTAAGCATGTCTGGTGCAAATTAGGATTATAACAGATGCCCCCTAATGTGTGAGGTCGGAAGAGCATCTGATGGCCGAAATACATTAACAATATTCACCGATGTACCGAACAAGTGAGCTCAGGGACCAGAAATCAGGAGGAGTCGTCTGCAAAATAATAATTGTCTCAGCGAGGTGGGCATACCCATGCTCGGGATAAAATAAAATAATGGCTACCAATCAAATACACTGTAGATCCATGTCCTATATCTATATAAAGTATAGTCGCGAACAATACACAGCGGAGCTACATCTCGAAATCAAAAAGATATACATGTAGAGTATCCATCTTCTAGAAGTTGATAATGCTTGATGGCTGGAGATGAGGTCTTCAGAGCTCGAGCAACAACTTCAAAATGTTCAAAACTCAGGTAGGAGTGTAATATGAGTGTACAACTTCACTACCCAGAGGTCTTCGACGGCTCATCGGTCATGGACTAGAGAATCTTGATGATCAGACTGAAGGCTTCATTGATTTCGAACAAAGATTTGATTGGACGTTCAGGATGGCCGGGCATGAGGGCAAGAGACAAACTGCAGAGGGGCCGAATCAGGCTTGGTAAAAACTTCCCTTGGACAATAGCATGACAAATGATGAGACTCAGGCAGCATGGCATTAACATAAGTTTACAAGGCAGGAGGCAACACAAACTCTCCATATGTTTGTAAGAATAACCAAATGAAGGAGGACACAACTCTATGCAGCGAGAACAACTTCCTAAGGTCGTATTAAATCTCAGAGTTTGTCGAACAATCGAACAGATGTGCTTTATCCAAGGGCGACTCATTATGCTGCCAATAAAGAAAATACTTTTCCCTTCCTCTTTTTGGGGTATATTTGATTTTTTTTTGTCTTTTTTCAATAATTTTGGAAAAAGAATAAAAGAATGTTATGTTACAAAGGAGGGATGAGTGTTGCAAACATACAAGTTCGAGGTACAAGGACAAGACTGATGTTCAAAGTAAGGACACTCGGAAAAAAATCCTCCAGGGGCCAAAGGTGTCAAGACGTAGAGGCAAAGTGCTACAGGGTTTACGTATAAGGCATGCTTTAGATGGTTCAGTTGAGAGCAACATGGAGCCAGCATTAGGCCAAAGACACAGGTATGTAAATGTGATTAATAAAACACACAATGGTAATGTCCTTCGATGTAAGTTTAATGAGCCCAGAGAAGGTAAGCTGGGTGGTTTTTCATATTTAGAGAGTCTGAAAAACGTAAAAGGAGACTCCATTGGGGTACCTTTTTCGAAGGTAGTCTAGTTGGTTCGAAAAAGGGGTAAATTAGCACCGAAAATACATCTTATTCAAAACCATTTTAACGAGTGTGATAAAGACAAGATCACTCGGCCATTTTTTCATTTTTAAGGAGTTTGAAAAAAGCTTAACTATGGACTCCTTCATGAATGTTCTTCTGGACCATTTTAACGAGTGTGAAAGTATAAGGTCACTCGATGATCTTTTCAATTTTAGGGAGTCTGAAAAGAGCTTAACTATGGACTCCATGGGGGTTCCTTTTTCGTAAATTTAGTCCCTCAGGCCTGAAAAAGGGGTAAAATTATACCTGAGGGTACTCTTCTAGAGAACTGAAGTTCCTTAGAGTATACCTTTGTTCGTACAGTTGACCGTCTGGACCGAAAAAGGGGTAAACTGCCGCCGAATAGATGTGACTTCAAATTTCAGTTTAACGAGCGTGAAAGGCCACAAGATCGCTTGACAATCTTTTCATGTTTAGAGGGTCTTAAAAGGGCTTAAAAGAAGACCCGTGTAAGGAACATTCTTCTGGACCAATTTAACGAGTTTGAAGAAACAAGGTCACTCGCCAATCTTTTCATCTTTAGGGAGTCTGAAAAGGGCTTAAAGAAGACTCCAAGGGGGCTACAACTCATGTATGAAACTGGTTCAGGTATAGCCTGTTGCTAGGCTCAGACCAAGAGTCTCTTCGATAGTCAACTTGGAAAGTCTCCCAAAAGGGAAGAAAACACAAACCACGGTGTAAGTCCTCCCTCGGTATAGAAACCGTAGTCATGGCTTCAAGGATAGCCTCATCTGAAGGCAATTCAAAATTCGAGAAATCACGCAAACGAGGGTTGACAGTCCCAAAGGGTGAAGTAAACTGACCATACTCCATATGACGATGGAGGTTCTGGCCAGGGCTAGCAGAGTCTATCAACGAAGAATCACAAGCACGAGGGCTTGAGGATCTACAAACAACGAGATCAGACTCAAAAGGATACTCAATCCCACTTGGACTAAGAGGGGGAAACAAGGGCTCCCATGCCCCTATTGGATAAACCAATGGATCAATTGCTGAGACTAAGTCTCAGGAAGGCCAACATGATTTCACAGGTTCCTTCTCAGAAGCAATTGAACACCGAGGATAAGACACCACATAATTAACCCGTGGTGGGGTAGAGTCTACCCAAACACTAGGAACATATAAAGGGGTAGTTTGAACTAACGTCAAATTAGGGTGGTGATTATCAGATGCCAACCGGTCGATAGTGACAATGCTTCCATTGTGAGGGAAATGCATCACCCGAAAAAGCGTAGACACCACAACGTTCATAGCATATATATAATCACGCCCGAGAAACATATTGAAATCTAACGGGCCTTGCACCACTATAACGTCAACAAGGATAGTCTTCCCACCTAACAAGATAGGTAACTAAGGAAGAACCCCCAAATATTCACTAGCACGTCTGTCAAAATCCAACAGTTCATGCGAAGAAGACACAAGCTCGGGAGATCCCAAAACTTTCCAAACCGAGGAGGATAAAATACTTGCAGAGGATCCTTCATCCATGATACATCGATAAATGTTTGTTTAATTAACTTCAACCCTTATTTGAAAAGGTGCGGAAGAAGGAAGACGAGGCTCATTTGATGACACTTCACTCCCCAAGAGAGGAGTGGGATCATTTTATGACTGCATCGGCATGACCACTTTCGCAACCAATGGATGAATAGGCTGTGGGACTACATGGTCTAAAGGCACCTCACCCCCCAAAAGAGGAGTGGGATCGGCTGATGACTGCATCGACATGACCACTTTCTCAACCAATGGTTGAATAGGCTGAGAGATTACATGGTCTAAAGGCACCTCACCCCCCAAAAGAGGAGTGGGATTAGCCGATGACTGGATCAGTGTGACCACTTTCTCAACCAATGGCTGAATAGGCTGAGAGACTACAAGGTCTAAAGGCACCTCACCCCTCAAAAGAGGAGTGGGATCAGCCAACGACTGCATCGACATGATCACTTTCTCAACCAATGGTTGAATAGGTTGAGAGACTACATGGTCTAAAGGAACCTCACCCCTCAAAAGAGGAGTGGGATCAGCCTATGACTGCATCAACATGATCACTTTCTCAACCAATGGTTGAATAGGCTGCGAGGAAACCTCAAAAGACTCAGAATTAGAAGAGATTGCAGACAGGGACCACAATCTTTGTACCTCTAGAATGCCAGGGCACAAATGAGTAAGGTGATCTCCCTTGCAAAGCTTACAAGGGAACTTAGGATTATGTCCTATCCGTCTAGGTGTCTCAACAGAATTAATGCCCCTAGCATGATTAGCAGTGGTTGGTTGCACATCTCCAACATGACTTGCAAAGGTTAGTGATGGGTCAATAACATGACTTGCAGAGGCTATAGACCTATTACCAGTATGACTAGCAGTGACTGGACTTTTCCCCCCAGCATGACTTGCAAAGGGTGGGTGTGTGCCCCCAACATAACTTGCAGAGGTTGGGTGTTGGTCTTCAATGTGACTTGCAGTGGTTGTCGACCTATCTCCAACATGACTTGCAGAGGTTGGTGATTTCTTCTTCCTATTCTTCCTCTTTCTATTTCGTTTAGACTTTTGGTTACTAGTAACTGTACTTTCACCAGAGGTAGGAGAAGGAGGAGAAGAAGAATTTGCTGACGAAGAAACATCAACAGGGTGCCCATGACTTAAGGTGCTTAACTGAGAAGCGTCAAGAGCATTTGGGACATTTGGAATGGTACCCAACCAAACCGGTAGTCCCACATTCAACCCTGGAATGTACAAAGTGGCCATCAAAGGGACACCAATGTTTCCAAAGAAGGGAAAAGCACAAGAATCCCCTTATGAAGGGTCTCCTTGGTTGGTATCGTAAGAAAATTTATCCATGAAGATCTTATGCACATGTTCTCCCTTTACAGGATCGTTCAAGTCCGTAAAAGTCTCACGCACTGACTCTGGCAAACCAGTGGTATCAAAACAATGCCTATAAAGAGGTGGCTCCATGTTTCTAAGCGGAAGACCAAAAAGTCCTCACGACTGGTGGAGTGGGCGGTCTACCACCCTAGGTCAAAGACCCAAAGCCACGACTGACTAACTCACTATGGAAAACTAGGGAGCACAGAGCACACACTAAAAGTTCCTAAAGGAAAATCAAGCAAACGCCTAACTAATTGGAAGAATAGTTACACCAACCAACACTAGAGCAACTTACCGGTGCAAGTGCAACTCGAAAACGGAAGCACCATCCAGGTATACTCTGCAAAGTGTGGCCTGATGTCTATCCTAAGTACTGCGGTATACCCCCGCAGTCACCTGTGTATGTCACTAGAAAGATAGGCAACTAGGTTGCCAGCACGCGAACGGTCACCAAGCAGATACAATCGACAGTCGGGTAGACCACAATGAGCAGGGTATCAAGCCCAAAACCTACCAAGGGTATCAAAAGCAAGTGGTCTGGAAAACAACTAAGGACCTTGAATGGATTCGAGACCCAAGAAGCTTCGTGGCAAATGCAATCGACGGAATCCCAAGACAAGCTCTCTATATGTGTTCTCCATTACGATTGGTCCGGCTTTGGAGGGGTTATCTCCGCTACCTTTCCACATGCGACCTCGTGTTTAGCCCTTGTGTTAGAGGGGGGGCCCAGATAACTTTCATGATACTGGACTTCTAAACTCCTTAGCACAGACTCGTATGTTTTTTTAATAGCCTTGAAGAGTTTCCTCTCCAACCTAAATCAAGGCTCTAGCCTAATCTAGTTGATGGACCCTACAAACATAAAGTCTAGTAAATTTTAATTAGCGTTATTTTTACTGGCTTGATGATCCAGGTGGATATCGGTGGCCATCCACCTTTTCCAAATGGCTCAAAACAGTTTTCTGGCCATTTTGGCAATTTACTATTTTTAGCAGGTTTTAACTTCCGGGGCCATTTTGAGGGCCTAAATGAAGTTTTTTTTTGAGATCGAGGTTCTCAATGATAGCCGAAGGCATGATTGAGCCCCCAAAATGAATCTCCTCGATGATACCTTTCCAACGAGCTATCACACGCCTAAAACGGAGATCGTATGCAAAAGTTACGACCCCGGGAAGTTG
>ML793261.1:198245-228383 GCA_009831015.1 Picea engelmannii
AGAAATCGTGTATTACTGTATCTCTGTGTTTATGGTTGCATCTCTGATATATTTCTGTTATATTACTGGATATACGCGATATCTCTGTGCATTTCTTTATTATATCTCTGCTCTCATTTCGTGCCGAAAATAATCCGGATCACTTGATTTACTCAAAAGGGTACGGTAGTGCAACTGATGGTGTTAACACTCTTGCGAAAAATGATGAAACTTATATGAACACTGGCAAAGAATGATTAGAATTCTTATTTTTTTCCTTTTTTTCTTTTGAAATTCTTTTTAAAATTAGAAGAAAACACAACGCTATGCTAATTGCTTTTTCTTTTTCAAATAACTGTGCAAAGAAAATGCCAGGAAAGAAAGAGATCTAACAAACTAAGTTTTTTTTTTTTTTATATTTTCTTCCAATCAAAGCATAAATAAAAAAATATTCTAAAAGAAACTGATGAATGCACGATTCATGCCCCCCCCCGGCCATGAGGGGGGATTTTTTTTCAAAATGCAACTCATTTTTCTTAAAATTTCAAGCTAAAAATAAGCTAAAAAAGCTAGGAAACACAAGAAATCTTCTAAATGAAAAAGCAATCTATAATAGAGTCCAAACCTAGGCTAAGATGCTATGGCAGAGACCATGAACCCTGAGAGGTATAACTCTTGAAAAGGAAAGGATGACTGCCTCTCCTTAAACCAAAAAGTTTTCTCAACAAGCATGCTGTTGACAGTTCAACAGCCAGCGTGTGCACGCGATCTGTGTAAGGTTAGAGCACATGTACATGCATGCAGACCTTATGCAGGCCATGTGTACTTATGCAACTCTTCAAAAAAATAAACTACAAGCAATCAAGAACTAGCAAAGACTACTGGTATTGAGAACTATAATCTCTTGAAGACTCAGAAACTTACTTTGACAGAAAAAGAAAACAATTGAAGGAAAATTCCATGGAACAAACCAATCTGAGGTAAAAACTAAGATATAGACTACAAACAACAAAGACTAGAAATAGTTCCAGAAAACCCCTGAGAAGGATTATTCTTGACAAGGGAGAGGATGACTGCCTCTTTAAAAGAAATTTTCTGGAATCATACACGCGACTGACACTTCCTCAGCTAGCGTGTACACATGGGCTGTGGGAAGGTAGGGCGTGGGTACACGTGTGCAGACCTTATATAGGTCGTGTTACCTCTGTGAGTCTCAAAAAAAAAATGCAATCAAGTAAAGAAATAGAGATAACTGGTATGGAAGACCAGAATCTCTGTTAGCTCAGACTTTTGCAGTAACTTTAAAAACTAGAAATGAAACCAGTTCTTAAAAATACCCAAGAAAAAACATTCCCAGAAACCCTAGATTTCCCCAATATGGTTGCCAATTCTGTCGTGGGTGGGAAATCCCTCCTACGGACTAGCACTAAGGGTTTTATCATGCATGCAGAAATGACCTAAAGATTCTTACTTTTTACCATCATCCCATGCCTAGACCCCCATTACTCATATGTAAATACAAGGCTCAAGAGATTAAGTTGACGTACCTTGTTCTTCATGTTTGATGTCGATCCCTTTGCGCGCTTGGTCGTTCTTTGACTGTAACTCTCCTCCTAATGTTGAACTACATTCACTAAAGACAAACAAAAAACTCCACATGCATTTGGTCTATGAACTAATGGGTTAGATATTTAATCAATCATACAATCAATATTCCAATAATGACAATCTCATATGGTGGGACGGGAAAAGCAATTCTTTTATTAACTTCACAATGATACCTTACAATGATAAAGTCGGCTACTGCTCCTCGATCCTGGTCTTGGGCTCTTCTTCCACTGTCTTCCAACTACTTTGCTCTATACTTCTCTTTGCACAAGGATGGCTAAAGGTTGGGACAAAGGGAATGCTCAATCGAGTATAGTTTCTTTACTATGATTCTCCTCCTCCAAATGGGACCCCTAGCCCTTCTTTTATAGGTTAGAAGGAGCTAGGTATTTGGTCGAAAGTCCATCCATGCATGGTCGAAAGGTTTATTTAAATTACCCAAAGCTATGTGTTTCGTCAACAACTTTCCTTTTTTCGTGCTTTTGTAGGTACACACGGGCTGTCTTGGGTCAGCTAGCGTGTACATGCATGCAGTAATGGATCAGGGCATGTGGGCCTTTATAAAAGGGGTTTTTAAGAAGAGTTGTTCAATAGTGTTTTGGTAAAGAAGGAATCTGAGATGGCTTGATGCCAGGTAAGCATGTCTGGTGCAAATTAGGGTTATAACACATGCTATTTTGATGGTTGCACACTGTGTATAACATGGATAGCTTGGGTTTTTACACTCAGGGATACCCACATGGTTTTAAGCATGTTTTTGTTGCAACCTGATCATTTGTTGAGACATGCTTGTTTTTGATACCTCGTTGTGTTGGATGGGTGGCCCAGATTTTTAGAGTCACACTAAATTGGGCTTTCACAGTGATGGAGTTACGCTTGCTTGATTGAATTATTCGGCGCATAGCTTGTGTTGGAATGGTGGTTGTTGTCTATTTAAGTGTCAATTAGAGTTTTGAAATTTGATTTTGATTATTGGGTACTACCTATATATGTTTAACGAATATCATTGCACTTAAAATGACATCCTTGATTGCAGTGATAGTGTGACTTCATTGTCAATTTTGGAAACATGACTTTGAGTATAGTTGTTGATTGAAGTAATGTAGGGGCAGTGGTTGATTTTGATAGTTTACAGATTGGGAATGGTTATTGTTCGAAAATTGTATAAGATGAAAAGTATGTAAATGAAAGGAACAAAACCCCTTACATATTGTGTGGAATGCATATTGTCTTGTGATGACAGTGTGTTGGATATTTGATTATGAACAGTGAACTAGTTAAATGCACAAAAATTGTTATTTGGTCACAATGATTGATGGTTGATGCATCTCTTTTCGCATAATGTTTTATGGGTCAGTTAATTAATTTCATGAACAGTAATTGTTTTTCTTCCCTTCCACTATTTCATTTTCTGCTAATTACAAATCCCATCACCTTCCCATATTCATTTATTTTCACTCCCTGTTATGAGATTGATTACAGTCAAGAGAATTTATGTGTTAAAGCAGTCGAAAGTGGTCGTGTCTTGTGTGAATTACAGTGATGTTTTATTGGTTCTCTTTACAGTTGATTGTTGTTGTCATTGAGCAGTAACCATGTCCTTTCTCCCCCTCATTATATCATATTTTCGCTCAATAAAAACCCCTCACATTTCCCATAACCCTTTTTCACCCCCTGCTCATTGATTAATAGTAAAATAATTTGTATGGATTGGATTGCATGAGTTTGATACATTGTTGACCCAAATCTATTTCATATTTTTAAGAGTTGTCATATATGGTTATTTAAAAGACTATTTGCTAATCAATCACGCATGCAGGAATGAGTTTTTTCAGTCGAGGTAACCATGGCCGAGGAAACAGAGGTAGAGGTAATTGGAACTGAGGCCCAAGAAGGCCTAGGTTCTCCATACATTTTGATGTTTATTCACAAGAGCTTGGTCAATTATTTCATGCCGGATTTTTCAATTGGATTGGGCAGGGAATAGTCCAACCTAGGCCTGAAAGGCCTCTTTTCCAAGCCCTGCAAGCCCCCGGTATCCTTGTACCTCCTCATGTCTCATTACAACATGAGGTTTCTGAAAATGATGGATGGTAGGAGATTGTCCACCTAGCAGTCTCCCAACATCGTGGCTGGCCCAACTTGTCCTTGCCTACTCCTCCACCTATTAACCCCATTGTCCAAGCTGCCCCTGACCACTCACCAGTGCAATCCTCCCATGCTAGCAAGAGATTGAAAACTGAGGCCCACCATGCCCTTGATAAAGGAAAATCCATTGATGCCCCTTCCTCACCCTCCAATGGCTCTGACAAATTCGTGTCTTCCTAGATGCATTTGAGGGATGATTGTTCCCACGTGATCAGTGAGATTAGGCCCAAGGGCTCGCCGCAGCCAAGGGAAAATTCAGGGAAATTGAAGGGTGACAACAGTAATCAAGGAAAGATTGCATCACAAAGTCAAAAATATGGCTTTTAAGTTTTTATTTTATCTATTGTTTTATGACAATTGATTTCAGGGATCTTTGGACAACATGTTTTATTTTGGATATATGAGTAATATTTTTCAAAATAATTTCAAATTTCATGAGCTAAAATTGCCAAAAGTGAATATGTTGATGGGAGACACAAGGAGGTGTGTTTTACTTAACTAATGGTTATGTTATGATTGTTATGAACTAAAGGGAGTCACAAGGGGTCCCATCTACTAGTTATTATTTATTTATGACCCTTATTATAATTATTACTCTCCCCCCTAACTAAAGTTAGTTGAGTCTTTTAATGAACTTAACTAATGAGTTGGTTCAACTACTTCAACCAAATCTAATTTGTTAAAAGAAAAAGGAAAGGGAGGAACAAGGGGAGGAGAGAAGCAGAAGCATGTTAAGGTTTTCTCTTTGAGTTTATGTTGAGATAATTTAGTTTTCATTCATTCATTATTCATCACAAGCCTAATTCTCTTTTATGATAGCAGGGTCTTATTGTAGACAACAATATTCAGGGTTGAATCACATCATTCAGACACTTGTTTTTCAGAGGTGTTGATCTATCTTTGATACTCTGTGTAGACTTGTCTTTATGTGAATTAATTTTCATGACTAACAAAGGCTATTGTGCAGAGTCGAGTGGGCAACAATATGTGGCAAGTTGATCCAACTTTTAGATTTCAGTTTTGGTTTTCTGTCAGAGTTCCTTTTGTATGTTCCATCGGGGATGTCTAAGTTTGACTTTGGTCCAAAGTTTCTGCATGAGATTTTGTAAAGAAATTGACTCTTTGATGAATTTGAATGAAATAAAGGATTGTTTTATGTCTCATCTATCTTGATTATCATCTTGGTGACTTTTCTTCTATCTTTACATTTATTTCAGCAACTGATATGTTTAGAAAATCACATAAAAAGTGAATTTCCAGCAAGCTTTTTGTTGATAAAAGACTAGCCTAAGCACTTGTAATTAATACTTGTGAGCTAGGATGTTATTTTTGTTGGCTATAAACATAGGGTGATATTCCCATCTATTTTGTTTTAGCCAAGAAGACTCTGAAAATGCTTGAGTAAGATCATTTCATATCTTTTCCTCAACATTTATTTGGTGACCATACTGGGGAGATCTTCGATATCTCTCTGGTTAGTTTTTATACTCGATTCTCGTTGATACATATTTCTTTTTATGATATTGATTCTTTGACTGTTTTTATTTTAATGATTGTTCCTATTGCGAGGCAGCCCAATCTTGAGCTCGGTCTCCAAGACCAGACCAACATTGTTTTGAACTTGTCTCATATTATTTTAGACACTGCCATGACCCGTGTTGAGCTTAACTGTTCTTGGGCAACAATTGAACGAGATATTAGTGTTCAAGAACAATTGGAAGCTAGACGTAGATAGCCTAGAATTCAGTAGTAACCTTCCTTTTTCTTAGTTTTGGCCTTTCTTTCATGTCCTTAGATTCTCGTGCTTCTAGAAAAAGAAGAGGCTTGTCACTTGAAATCAATCCTATTGTTGAAATAGGAAGGAGAAACATTGTGTTATTTTCCCAACAAAGTGCTCTAAGGAGAACTTTATCCGATTCATCCAGCTCGTCTTTCTTTCCCTCACCTATTATCCACAGGATGGCATCTAGTGGAGGCTCTGGTGGCACTGTAAGTGCTCCATCTTCTCAATCTTCATCATCATCAGTGATTGGTATCTTATATAGCCACCATATTCATGTACAATCTACCACAAACCCCACCAAATTCATTAAAAAGTATGGTCTTTTTCAGTTCAAAGAAGACGCCACAACCACATCGTGGCATGTGTCCTCTCCTCTTAACTTAGCACCTGTTACTCATCCACTTCTGAAGTTTAAAGAACACTTGCCTAAGTTTTCATGAAATAACATTGTCAGCACAAACGAACACCTGGTGGCATTTTCTAATGCTTGTCATAACATAGGGGCCAATGACAATGACACTTGCATGCACTTGTTTGTCAATTCCTTTTAAGGGAAGGGAAGGTTGAATTCTTTGACCTTCCTCCTAAGATTATATCTACTTGGGAGGAGTTAATTTATTGGTTCCAATCCACTTATGGGAAATCCAAAATCCCCGTCGAGAAGTTAAGGGAATACAATAATGTCACCTATAAGAATGGTGAGACCATCAAGTATTTCAACTTACATTTCACCAAGTTGTACAATCAAATCCCCGAACTCATCCGCCCCCAGAACCAAGTCACTTTCATGCATTACTACAATGCATTGCCTTCTCCCTGTCATCATAGGCTTGAGGAAAAGGCCATTGATAACCTTGGTTCCGCTCTGCATACTTGCTCAGAGTATGAAGAACAACTTGAAAGAACTAGTCTTCCCCAGGGAGAATCAGTTAGACAGACAAACATGTTTTCTCTCTTACAGCTAGTACAAGATATGAACAATCGTATGATAGCATTTGAGCGGAAGGGTATTGTCTCCCCTCTCACCCCTGGAGCTTCATTCTCTTCTACACCCCCTTTTAGAAATCCAGTTCAAATCAATTTTCAGCCTAAAGCTATCATGGCTCAGAGTTGGTGTAACTTTTGTGAGGAACGCCACAAAGAAACCACATGTGAGGTAAAGAAGAGTGCCAGAGATAAAATCTTTGGTAAAATACCAGAAGCTACTATCGCGGTCCTAGATTTTGCAGAACCAGAAGATGTTATGGTTATTAATACTAGGAATAAATCCTATGCTCCCAAAGGAAAATTTGACCCTCCTCACAGTTCTTCTAGCCTGAGCTCGTCCTCAACCTCTGCTACGCTCTAGGATCCTAAGGCTCCGGAGAGTCAAAGAATAACTTCCCCTCTTCCCTTTTCATTCTTCCAAATACAATATCTTGAATCAATTGGCCAACATCAAAGCAGATGCAACCCTCCTAGACATGGTTGTCATCCCTGAACAACAGATGCATCTCAAACAATTCATGGAAGGAAAAGATTTTGTTGTAGCCAATATTTTCAAAGAGGTAGACGAAGAGGATTCTTTTGTAAATAAAGTAGGTGTACATAAATTTAGATACCCTATAAAAAATCCCCCCCTTTTATATTTTTGTAAAGATCATGGAGAAGATTGCCCATTGTTGCCTCATCGACGGTGGTTCAGGCCCAAGTGTGATGTCGAATATTATTATGGAAGAGCTAGGCTTGTCTTGTACAAATGAAAATGCCAGAAGCATGCTCTCCTATAATAGTCTAAAAAAAACAACCATAGGTGAGATTAAGGATGTAACCTCGGTTTTATGTGCTCATCCTGAGATAAGGACAACCCTCAACATTCAGGTGATTGATATGCCTGTAAGCAATTACTCAATTATCTTGGGGAGAGATTGGCAAGCCCTAATAGGTGGATACCTCTCACTCGATGAGACACATTTATCCGTTCCTCGGAATGGTAAGAACAGTATAGTCCTTAGAGAAGGAAAAATTTCACCTTACATAGAGAATGTTCCACAATCTAGTGTAAACTATATCAAAGAAGACCTAGGAGTATATTCCATCTTTGTTGAAGAGGATAATATTCCTTTGGAAAGAATTGGTTTAGACGATGATATGTGGCATATGCACTTTGATGGTTCATACTCTAGTGAAGGTAATGGGGTTGGCGTTATCTTGGTTTCTCCTGCAGGGACAATTCATAATCTGTCTTATAGGTTAGAGCAGGGATGATTTTAAAAATAGAAATTTATTTTAAAATGTAGAAACCTTAGTGAATCTTACTAATCCTTCATATGTCAACTATAAATGTTTGGCGATATTTTTGTAAAAATATTCAAATTTCTAAGTATTTTATACAGTTTTTATAAATTTTTGGCGATTTTTAAGGTAAAATAATTTTATCCTATAGAATTTGGGCGAATCATTTTAAAAATAGTGAATCTCATTTTTGGAAAAACCATGGAAAATTAGCCCATGAGCGAAATTTAGCCCCTAAAATCATCCCAGGGTTAGAGTTTACTTGTTCAAACAATGTCGTTGAATTCAAAGCTCTATTATTAGGCATTGAGAACGCCCTTAATCTCGGTTGTGGTCACTTTTCAGTTTTTGGAAATTCTAAGCTTGTTGTGAACCTGATACATAAGATATGCTCTCCTAGCAACAAGCTGATGGAACGATACTCCCAAACTGTTTGGGCACTTGTCTCGAACCTTCTATCTTTCAGCATCATGCATGTTAAGAAGGATTTGAATTCAATGGTTGATCGGTCAGTTGCCTTTGTAGCCTCTCCTATTCAACAATTTTGCCTCATGGGCCTGATTGTGCTTTTCAATCTCTACATCGTCCATACATTCCTGAAAATGAAGGATCTTGGAAGGCCATCCCTAACGATAAGAGAATTTGTGTTGTCATTCAAAATGAACCTCTTAAGCTCGAGGAGATTATATCCACAGAAAATAATAAGATTCCCGAGGGCTTGACTCCTCTTGAGAGTTCGTTTTCATTGAGTGTTGTAGGTAATAAAGAAAAATAGAAAGAAGAGGAGTTACGAAAGAATGTGGTTGAATCCATCCTCCTGAACATTAGGACACTTGAATCTTCAACGAATGTTCAAATAAATGTTCAGTGTTCTATTAGAGAAGAGATGGGGTCCACCGGGCTACTCGGTGAATCTCAAAAGGTTTTTTCTTGGTCTTATGAGGATCTTCGTGGTTTTGATCCTGGTCTTGTTCAACATATTATGAAACTAGCTAGGCAAAAACAAGAATTTGTTAACTCTGCACTGGAAGCACCCTTTCGAAGGGAGTTGAGATATTTCTTAAGGGATGGAACATTTTTTTCAATCCACCCTGAATGGGTTTTGAATTGGGAACCGGCCTCGAGGATCACTGATAATATTAGAACCTGTATTAGTCTTCGAACTTTCAGGCAAGCGATTATGAGAAATCCCTTCCTTCCTCTCAAGATGGAAATGTTTTTGCAATAGGTTGTAGAGTCACAGTTAAGGCCCTTACTTGACAGTTTGTTTGGTTACAAGAGAATCAAAGTAAAAGGGGCAAACATTCACAAAACCACTTTTATTACTAATTGTGATACTATGCCTTTCATATGACTGCCTTATGGCTTACTTGATGCAAGTACCGCCTTTAAAAGACCTATACACACAAATTTCAATGAATTGGTCAGTCGACATGCTTATCTTGATGATTTAATCATGTGCGTCGAAGGGATGACAATTACATCAGAATTTAAAGTGTTGGGTCCTTTCCAAATTACTTTTGTCTTAGACACTAACTCATACATTTTAGGGGAATTACAAAGACAATTATTTTCCTACAGCACTAACAGTCCTCGCTTCAAGTATTGCAATGGGCCAGCGTGAAAAGTTCTAATGTTGATTGGATTTCTATATAATAGTAGCCTAGCTCTTCTTTCAATGTTTGTGCTTCTTTTCTATGCTTATTGTACTTTGATTTCTGCCTTTTGAGTTAAGTTTTCTTTCTTTACTGCGTTCATTTGTGTCTTTCATTGTTGTTGTTTTAGTTTCTGCAACTTCACTTTCGTCTTGCTTTGGTTTCCTATTATCTTTGGTTAATATGGTCAAATAGGATGTTGGATCAATTCTGCCACAATGACACTCTGGTAAAGCATTGTTAGCCAATAACAATCAATCTTACACAATTGTTATGATGGCTCCTCTGAAGGGACCTTGAAATTGTTATATATTTCCACTGTTTCCGTATAAACAATTGGCTATCTCCCGCTTCTTCTTGCCATTTATTCATCCATTGCGATTTTAAGAGCAAGTCTAAAGGTTTTCCTCCTTAAAAGTTAGAGAATAGTTTCCGGTCAAATGATTATGCATACAGTGGTAAAAACCCTTCATACTTAACAATTTTCATGAATTATTCCCAAATTTCCGGTCATCTTTCCATTAAATCCGTTCACCTCCCCCTGTTGCATAATCATCTAGGTTATACCTTCTTGACCTGTTGTTCTGGTCCACGAAACCATGAGTTTTGAGTTCTAAATCTGTTAAAAACAAATTTCTCTGTTGAGTCGCCAGTTTGTTGGCGATTAAAAAACATCAATGAAGTTCCGCCCACAAAGTGTTGCTAAAGCCTATTATTAAAAAAACTAAATAATACTAGTAGGTGGGACCCCCTTGAATTATTGAAGATCAGATCTGTTCATTTTTTATGTTGTGATGATGTGCAACACGGCTTACATTGTTGATGAGATCTTGTTATTATTGGCTATGATTTGAGCTTATGAAGTGTTGATTCCTTATGTTACTACAACCTATGTTATTCATTAATATCATTGTTATTTGTTCTTATTGCACCTGCACAACAAACATGTTAGTGAAAATACATGAAGGGCAGTTTTGAGAAAGACAAAAATACGATAACAAATGCAAAGAAAAGGGATCTAATTCTGCAATTTTACTATACTACATGCGAACAATTGGAAGGAAATAAGAAACAATTGCAAAGGGGAAGAATTTAAAGCTATCCTATATACTATACTACATGTTAAATCCTAGCTAGAAAGTAAATGGCTATGCAATTTTAATTGAATTATATGGTTGATATACTTGTGGTATACCTTGGAAGGACAGGATATGGAAGGTGCATTTAACAAGGTAAAAGTTGTTAATACTTATGCGATTTGTTGTATGGAACGTGGTTGATTTGTTTTGTGGCATAAGATGAGAGTATGATATGGTCATTGGATTGATGGGTGATGGTTTCGATACATGTGATTAATGGTGTAAATGAAGGGTTTGTTGGCATGTACTAAGAAGTAAATGGACTGTGGGTGGAGGCGACGTGCATTTACTGCACGTCACCTTTACTCCTCTCGTTAGCCACCACCTTAGTCAAGCTATTGTTCGACCTTGTTGTTGTAGTTATGCTCCAACTTCTCAGTAGAGAGGAATCGCTTGACCATCTCTCATTTTAAGGAATTTGATTACAGGTATGTCTTTTTTTTTTCCATTCATGAGTCTGCTCTGGTTATGAAATGATTAATGGCTTGGGTGTATTGGTTTGTGTTTTCCTTAAGTGTTGCAACTGCATAAAATTGTGTTCTTGGAATGAAGCATTGATGGTTCTTTTTGCAATAATATTGAATCCATAGAAATTATTGGTCATCTTGGGTGCTAGCTCTCTATTATCCTTGCTAGTTTAGTTGGAGGGTTTTGTTGGTCTTGGTTTGGTTGGTTTTTCTCATGCATTCGCAACTATTTCAAGTCTCTGGCTTTTATGGTTTTAATGGTTGGAGGCATTTTGCATCACTGTGTTTTGTTCACTTGGGCATTGGTTGATTGCACCACTAGGAGCCATGAAATGGGTTTTATGTTCTTACTCGACCCTGTATTCACCCCAATGCTATGGTTGTTTGGTCGAAGAGCATGGGAGTTATACCCTATGTGCATTAAATAAAGTTGTCAGGCCGAATGAGAGCCTCACCTGTTGTTATGGCCCCCTGCCATGGATTTGTTACCTGTCCACGAATGAGTCATGGTTCTCTCTGTGTATGCATTGTTGGCCTCAGAGTTTCCACCACTACAAGGAGTTGGCTATGTTCTCCATGTGTTGGCTACAGAACAAACCCTTAGCCTCCAGTCTGAAGTTGTGTAGAGAAGACTATCGGGCATGTCAAGTTTACTATGGGTTATGGTGGATTGAATGTATCGTCGATTAATTTGAGTACAAACTCGCCCAGTTGGTCACATGATAGTCATGTTGGTTTGGAATTTAGTTACTTCCACTATTATAACAATGGTAAACCCTGCATTGTTAATTTCACAACTCAAATTACACAGTCGCTCTCCTTATGTTTAATAACTCAATATTGTTTAATGGAGAGGGTCGCTACCCCAATTCGAATTGATGAGTGGGTATGCGTGGTTGTCACAGCTTTTTAGGTCGATTGATTTTTACGACAGTGGTGAATTGGTTGGTTGATACAAAGTCATTGGTATTTTTTCACTAAGGATTGTTTGGATGTTTAGCCGGCATTGGTTACAAATGCTTGATGTTGCTCACGCATACCGCGTTGTGTGTGTGGTATTTCTGTCATGATAATTGTTAGTTTATTTTGGGGTCGAATGGTTATTACAACCAGGAAGACTGTATGAACGACATCCACTGCATGCTTATGATTGTCTGATCGTATAAGCCAAGTGTACACAGTATAGTCGACTACATTTTTCAAAGCAATATTGTATTAGGTTGATGGCTCAGCACGATGGGTTGAGTTGTTGCCGTGAATATCTGTTTGGTTTTTGTAAAATGTAAATGTTGCATCGTGGTATTTTGATGGCTGTGCACTATGTATAACATGGATAGCTTGGGTTTTTACACTCAAGGATACCCACATGGTTTTAAGCATGTTTTTGTTGCAACCCGATCATTTGTCGAGACATGCTTGTTGTTGATACCTCGTCGTGTTGGATGGGTGGCCCAGCTTTTTAGAGTCACATTAAATTGGGCTTGCACAGTGATGGAGTTACACTTGCATGATTGAATTATTCAGCGCATAGCTTGTGTTGGAATGGTGGTTGTTGTCTGTTTAAGTGTCAATTTGGGTTTTGAAATTCGATTTTGATTATTGGGTACTGCCTATATATGTTTAACGAATATCATTGCATTTAAAATGACATGCCCGATTGCAGTGATAGTGTGACTTCATTTTCAATTTTGGAAACATGACTTTGAGTATAGTTGTTGATTGAAGTAATGTAGGGGCAGTGGTTGATTTTGATAGTTTACAGATTGGGAATGGTTACTGTTCAAAAATTGTATAAGATGCAAAGTATGTAAATGAAAGGAACAAAACCCCTTACAGATTGTGTGAAATGCATATTGACGTGTGATGGCATTGTGTTGGATATTTGATTATGAATAGTGAACTAATTAAATGCACATAAATTGTTATTTGGTCACAATGATTGATGGTTGATGCATATCTTTTCGTAGAATGTTTTATGGGTCACTTAATTAATTTCATGAATAATAATCGTTTTTCTTCCCTTCCACTATTTCATTTTCTGCTAATTATAAATCCCATCACCTTCCCATATTCATTTTTTTCACTCCTTGTTCTGAGATTGATTACAATCAAGAGAATTTATGTGTTAAAGCAGTCGAAAGTGGCAGTGTCTTGTGTGAATTGCAGTGATGTTTTATTGGTTCGCTTTACAGTTGATTGTTGTTGTCATTGAGCAATAAACATGTCCTTTCTCCCCCTCATTATATCATATTTTCGCTCAATACAAACCCCTCACATATCCCAGAACCCATTTTCACCCCATGCTCATTGATTAATAGTAAAATAATTTGTATGGATTGGATTGCATGAGTCTGATACATTGTTGAGCCAAATCTATTTCATATTTTTAAGAGTTGTCATGTATGTTTATTTAAAATATTATTTGCTAATAAATCACGCATGTAGGAATGGGTTTTTTCAGTCGAGGTATCCATGGTCAAGGAAATACAGGTAGAGGTAATTGGAACCGAGGCCCAAGAAGGCCCAAGTTCTCCATACATTCTGATGTTGATTCACAAGATCTTGGCCAATTGTTTCATGCTGGATTTTCCAATTGGATTGGGCAGGGAATAGTCCAACCTAGGCCTGAAAGGCCTCCTTTACAAGCCTTGCAAGCCCCCGGTATCCCCACACCTCCTCATGTCTCATTACAACCCGAGGTTCTTGAAAATGATGGATGGCAGGAGATTGTCCACCCGACAGTCTCCCAACATCGTGGCTGGCCCAACTTGACATTGTTTGCTCCTCCGCCTATTAACCCCATGGTCCAAGCTACCCCTGACCACTCGCTAGTGTAATCCTCCCATGCTAGCAAGAGATTGAAAACTGAGGCCCACATATTGAAAACTGAGGCCCACCATGCCCTTGATAAAGGAAAATCCATTGTTTCCCCTTCCTCACCTTCCAATGGCTCTAACAAATCTGTGTCTTCCCGGATGCATTTGAGGGATGATTGTTTCCACATGATCAACTAGATTATTCCCAAGGGCTCAACGCAACTAAGGGAAAATTAGGGGAAATCGAAGGGTGACAACAACAATCAAGGAAAGATTTCATCACAAAGTGGAAAATATGGCTTTTAAGTTTCTATTTTATCTATTGTTTTATGACAGTTGACTTCAGGGATCTTTGGATAACATGTTTTATTTTGGATATATGAGTAATATTTTTGAAAATAATTTCAAATTTCATGAGCTAAAATTGCCAAAAGTGAATATGTTGATGGGAGACACAAGGAGGTGTGTTTTACTTAACTAATGGTTATGTTATGATTGTTATGAACTAAAGGGAGTCACAAGGGGTCCCACCTACTAGTTATTATTTATTTATGACCCTTATTATAATTATTACTCTTCCCCCTAACTAAAGTTAGTTGAGTCTTTTAATTAACTTAACTAATGAGTTGGTTCAACTACTTCAACCAATTATAATTTGTTAAAAGCAAAAGGAAAGGGAGGAACAAGGGGAGGAGATAAGCAGAAGCATGCTAAGGTTTTCTCTTTGAGTTTATGTTGAGATAATTTAGTTTTTAATCATTCATTATTCATCACAAGCCTAATTCTCTTTTATGATAGTAGGGTCTTATTGTAGACAACAATATTTAGGGTTGAATCACATCATTCAAACACTTGTTTTTCAGAGGTGTTGATCTATCTTTGATAGTCTGTGTAGACTTGTATGTTTGTGAATTAATTTTCATGAATGACAAAGGCTATTGTGCAGAGTCGAGTGGGAAACAATCTGTGGCAAGCTGATATAGCTTTTAGAGTTCAGTTTTGGTTTTCTTTCAGAGGTCCTTTTGTATGTTCCATTGGGTATGTCTAAGTTTGACTTTGGTCCAAAGTTTCTGCATGAGATTTTGTAAAGAAAATGACTCTTTGTTGAATTTGAATGAAATAAAGGATTGATTTGTGTCTCATATGTCTTGATTATCATCTTGGTGACTTTTCTTCTATCTTTACATTTATTTCAGCAACTGATATGTTTAGAAAATAACATAAAAAGTGAATTTCCAGCAAGTTTTTTGTTGATAAAAGACTAGACTAAGCACTTGTAATTAATAATTGTGAGTTAGGATGTTATTTTTGTTGGCTATAAACATAGGGTGATATTCCCCTCTATTTTTCTTTAGCCAAGAAGAATTTGAAAATGATTGAGTAAGATCATTTCATATCTTTTCCTCAACAGGTACATGATCTCCATCTTACAAAAATCACAATTCTTCGTAATGGATTGCAACTTGTGCTCCCTCACAATCTATAGAACCCTGAAGATTGATATGTCATCCAAATAGAAAATGAAAAAAAGAGTCTATGTATGGCCTCAAAAGCTCATTCATCAAATGCATGAAAGTGGTCGATACATTGCATAATTTGAATGGCATTACCAACCATTCAAGAAATCCCTATTCAAACTTGGAAATTGTTTTTCATGTGTCCTTTGGGAATCTCACTTGATCATAACCAAAATTCTAATCCAACTTGGTTAAGAAAGGCCCCCCTACAATCAACCAATAAAATTGTATATCCTAGGAAGAGAATGCAAGTTATTGATGATGATCTTGTTCAATGCTCTAAAGTCCACACACATATGCCATGTACCGTCATTTTTGGGCACCAATACCACAATTAAACATCATGGAAATGTACTCAAACAAATGGGTCCTTGCTACAATGATATCTCTACCTGTGTCTCGATATTTTCACTCTCTAGTGATTATTTTGTGTACCACCCACTATTTGGTAGTGCAACATCAATAGGCCTATTGGGTGGTAGTCTTTTCACTTCCAAGAACACATCTTCAAACTCTATTAAATCGTCAATAGATTCCTTCCTATTTTGAGCTTGACCATTTCTTGTATCTTCTTCTCAATGTGGGGTCTTACCATCAATGAGACAAACTTAAGGCTGGCATTTATAAGTCTCATTTCTTGCATTGTTAGGATCTAGGAGAAGCTCTCTTACCATCTACGAGAATGATTGACATATTGTTTATCATCCTTCACTATTTTATATGTTGTGTACCTAACCACAACATCCCTAGTAAGTATTGGACATGATATACATGACCATTTTGAATCGATACTAATTATTTTGAAATAATGCTATGTTTGTAAAAAATCACTTTATATAATAAGGGTCTAATAACTTGTATTTGTGACAAGCAATAAATTTCGGTTTGACCAAGCATAGTGTTTGACCAAGCCAACCATGCTATAACGTAAGGCTAGGTAGATGTTGATGGTTATTGCTTCTATTTGCTTATGTTTTATGGTTTATATTTTTAGATCTTAGAAGCTAATAATCTAATATTTGCTTAAGCCCATGTAGGCATAATAATTTACTTGTCTATTCTTTCTTTTCTTTCAAGTTCAAGCAATTTACTTTCCTTTTACTTTCAAGCAAACAATCTATTTTTACTTTCAAGTCATTGCAAGTTATTTCAATTTCAAGTAATTTACTTTCATGCTATTTACTTTCAAGTACCTTTATTTCACTTGCAAGCACTTTTACTTTCAAGCACTCAAATTAACTTAACTTAATCAATTTTAAGGTTCAATTTATCCTTAGACCTTTAGGCCCTCAATAAACTAGTTAATTTAGAACACCTCTAACTGTCCCAACTTTGCTATCAAAAAAGGGACTTGAGGAAAGAACTTGGGGTGCTAGATCAGGGATGGTCTCACGGCACTAGGTTTCCCCCTTGTTTGAGTACTTTTGTTCCCTGGATTGACCTGTGGAGCTAGGGTAAGGCCTTCTTTGCCTGACTTATTGAGCACCCAACAATCCTTTTGGTATAAGCGGGGAGAGTTTTAGGGAAGTCACATAGTTTTAGGATTCACACTTCATTTAACCAACTTAATTAATCCTAAAATTTATCTACATCAACCTTGGTTTAATTTCACAATATTTTCATGGTTCGTGCTCTATAATTTCAGCAAGCATTTCACATTAAGTTACTTTTCATGTTATGTTATTGAGCATTTGTGGATAATTAACTAGTGGATTTGGAAGTTGCACATTTCTTACCATTGGAGGATTTTTACTTGCTTTATCTTTCATCCATCTTCAGTTGCGCACTTGCCCTTGGAGGCCTTCTTTTGAATACTTCCATTTGTCTTTGAATTGTGTTTTGGAGCCATTTTCTCAACCCCTTGAAGTTGCGCATCTTGTGGAGGCACTTCACTATTTGGGTTTGTAATTGTGTTGAAGTCATTGAGACAACCCCTTGAAGTTGCGCATCTTGTGGAGGCACTTCATTGTTTGGGTTTGTTGGTTTGTTGTGTTGTGGTGATCTTCTCTTAAGTAATCTTTCTTTTCCCTGCACATCAAATCAAGTTAGTTCAAGTTAGATCTAGTTAGTGCTTGTTTGCTTTCTTGTCAATAGTTGTATCTTATTATATTATTTCCTAATTCTTTTCTTTCTAACTTTTGTAGATAGTTGTTTATTTCCTTGTATCTAATTCAATTGTAAGTAGTATAAAGTAATTATTTGGTATCTAGTTGTAGAGTTTTGTAATTTTTTCTTTCTAATCTTTTGTAAACTTAGTTGACCCTTTTTCCCAACCTTAGGCACTAGTCTTAGTTGTCTTAGGGAAAGGGTTGTGTTTCATTGAAGCTTTCACTTTGCATTGTTTGCCTCTCATATAGGCTAGATTCCCCAAAACTTTTAACTAATTAAAATCAACTCCTAGAATTAACCTTTTAAACTCACATAGTAACTAGGGTCTACCCCCCTTGGCTTCCCTAGGAGTAATCCTATACGGAAGAAGTTTAAGTCGAGGTGACAGTGGGCTTGAACTTAGGCATTGTGCCTCCGAGAACACACTAAGTGGATTGATACTTAGTCCACGTTTGCAAGTGTGTATAAGGATGAAAACATCTTTGGCATCATTGTCGGGGATAAGTCTTTTATCCTTGGTCTAAACAACATAACTAATTTATTCTTTAAAAACTAAGTAATCAATTTGCTCCCTAATTTTTTTTAAAATTGGATTGGTCTTTCATTGTTTGCTTACTCTCCAAGTGGAGACTCCATTGGAAAAATATTTGAAGTATACTACTAAGATCACTTCACAAGGATTGACTTACTCTTTTCCTGAACATGAAAATGTTTATAGGAGGAGATTAAATCGCCTTGCTTCTCGTAGGCTACTTGAAAGCCTTGGGGAAGAAGCACACTCTGATATCCAATTCTTGTTTCAACATAATAATCAACCAACTATTAATACTACAACAACTAATCTTAACGTAACCATGAGTATGTTTATGAGGCCTTTGAATTTTGCAGCAATCCAAGGGGCTCCCCGTGCAAGTCCTGACAAAGAAGTTGAGAAGTTGCCTTGTTTTTCAGGAAATAATGATGTTAGTGCCAACTCTCATGTTTTGAATTTTGAGTTGTGTGTATTCAAATGGTGTCAGGGTCATGATGAAGAAGATGCACAGATGACACTTTTTGTTTACTCTTTAGAGGGGGATGCTACATAATGGTTTTCAAAGCAGGATCCCAACAAGTTTAGCACCCTAACCGAAATAGTTAAAGTTTTCAAGGAAAGGTGGGGTGATCAAAAGGAAAACAAATTTTTACTAGCTTCCCTTAGCTCAAGTCATAAAAAGGAAAATGAAACTATGGATGAATTTAACAAAAGATTTAATGACTTGGTGAAAAGTCTCCCTACAAATATTAAGCCTTCAGATGTTGCAATTTTGATTTATTATATGGAAGCTTTTGAGGGAGAAATGAGATATCAACTAAGGGATAAGGATCCTCAAACTCTTAAGGATGCACAAGTTATGGCAGTAAGGATTGATAAAAATATGCAGGATGCTAGGAAGTCTAATATTATTGGTTTTTCTAGAGGAACTTCTTCTCAACCTTATGAGGAAAAGAAAAAGAAGGTTGAAAACCAAGGGTCTTCAAATGATGGCATTAAGAAACTTACTCAATTAATTAAACAAATGGAGATTAATCATGCCAATCAATTGAAGGAGCATGTTAGTCAAATGAATGCCATGCAAAATAGGTTGATAGCCATGGAAAGGGATCAATCTAGTAGGCCCCAACATAGGCCAAATGATAAATGGCCAAAGAGACTTCCTCCTCAAGATCAAAGGCCACCAAATCCATTTGAATCCACTAACATTGTTGATCACCAAGCTATTCCTTATTGTAGACCTTGTGGATAGTTTCATGAGGAATCAACTTGCCAAGTCTATCTTCAAGTTTGTAGTGAAATGGGACCTTACAGACCAAAAAATGAACAAGTTAATATGTTTGGTCATGAGTATAATGTTGGCATGTATGAATGGATGGATTTGATGGAACATAGTGAGGGGGTAAGTTGCATGAATAATGTTGTGGTGGATAAGGAAACATAAAAGTTTGGTCCTAAGACAACTCCACAACTGTAATGAGCCCAAGCCAATTTTTTTCTTGAAACCACTAACTACCACTATTGTTTTGTTGATTATCTGTTGTGTAGGTTGCTACTGATGTTTCGGCCTTAGGGCTTGTTCCATTTATGTAAATGGTTTTCATACAAGATCTACTCAACACATGCAACATCACAAGAATACTCAGATATGGAAAACACAAGCAAAGATCTAACCTTTATTATGAAAGCATGAACCAGATACAATATAGAGAGAAGATCTGGAATAATACTCAGATGGATCCAATAGATAATAGATATGAGCTGCTACAAAATGCTCCCGCTAATACAAGGTTGCCTCCAAAGGCTGGATAAGAAATGAAGACCAATACAAAATAGATTTGAGCCGTATGAATGCCAAACTCCTCAGGCTGAGGGATGCCATGCTCTAGTGAAAGGCTGAAACCCTCAATAAATCGGCCCTGATGAAGGAAGACTCCAAATGAGCCCAAACTCTGTCAAATGATAGATTAGGGTGATAAGATCCCCCTCCTGAAGTCTCAGGCCAAAATGCTAAGGCTAACCCCTCCAAACGTTGAATCCTCTAATGAAACTGCACCCTCCTGGATGCCTGGAACCCTAGATAACTCGGCCCGGATGAAGTAGGCCTCCAAATGCTTTGAAACTCTCCAGAAATACAGATCGGGCTATGGAAACCCCGTAGGAGAAGTTTCAAAGCCAGATTCTAGGTAGAGCTCCCTAGATTTGAGAAATATTGAATCACAGGACGTCCTCTTTGCCTCAAGGCCATCCCAATTTGTAACTGAAGATCTGATGGTGATAACTCTTCAAGAAAAACTCCAAAATGATAGTTGAGACCCTGCAAGTAAAACCCAAGTGTCGGAATACCCCCAAGCTCTCCTAATTGGCTGGATCGATCTCTTCTTCAAATGATGGTGCGCCCCTACTGGAAATTCCTGAATAGTACGACCCTGCTTGCTTCCTGAATAGAGGGGTGGATCTGTGGTGAGTGTAGAATGGTGTGGGTAGAGTATTTCATCCCCGAGACCAAGCTTGGAACAAGGTGAGTGGGTCTTTAACCACTGAGTTTCTCACAAGGGTTTGTGACAACAAAACCCTCAAACTGTATGCTCAAGAGCAATAAAAAAAAATTACCAAAATCCAGAATGCTCAAGAAGTGCACCCTAGCCTTCTCTTTATACTTTTTCTTCTATTTTCCAGTTGAGTTAAGTTAACTCCTAGAGTTAACCCTAACTCCAAATCCATCTCTTCTATTTCTTTGTTGAGTTATCTTTTAACTTCTTTTTCACCTTTTTTTCAAGTCAACTTAAGAATATAACCTTAGTTTAGTTGACCTTTCCCCTCAGTATGAGACTATGGCCTAGTGGGGACACCTAGACCACTAAGTCTTCCAAACCTCTTCCTCAAGAGGTGAGGGACATTACAATCTCCTCTGCTTGAAATTGCTTATCCTCAAGTAGTTCCAAACCTGTCTCCCATACCATTTGTTCATTCTCCCACGTGGCATCCTCAATGGGTAATTCTTTCCATCTGATCAAGTACTCCTTAATACTTCTCTTCCAGAGATTTTTTTCTCGAACCTCCAGTATCTCTTTCGGAATCAACACAAGCTGCCCTTCTTCGTCCATGGGAGGTAGTGTCTCAATGGGAATGATGTGTTGTCCGATGGATTTCTTAAGGCAGGATACATGGAAGACGTTGTGTATTCGACTGCCTTGTGGAAGCTCTAACTCATAAGCTATGGCCCCTATCCTTCTGCTGATCATGTAGGGCTCGAAGAAGCGCGATTGTAGCTTTTTTGCTCTGCTTATTTTAATAGAAGCCTATCAGTAGGGTTGGAGCCTTAAATAGACTAAGTCACCAACCTCAAAAGTACGCTCCACTTTATGCTTGTCTGCTTAGACCTTCTGCTGGTTCTATGCTCTTTGTAAATGATCCTTCAATTCCTAGAGGATGTCTTGGCTCTGTTGTACCCAATCCTGCACCATTGGTGCCCTACTGTCCCCAAAGGCAATCTCCACAAAGGAGATTGGGTCATAGTTGTATAAATCTCTGAATGGTTTCATGCCTATGGATACATTATGGGTGGTGTTGTAGCAGTATTCTCCCAAGTGCAACCATATGACCCATGCTTTCTATTGTCTGGCTACGTAATTTCTGAGGTATCCTTCCACCCATTTGTTGACTATTTCAGTTTGGCCATTCATCTGAGGGTGATAGCTGGTGCTAGAGGTCAATGTCATGCCGACTAATCTGAACAACTCCTACCGAAACATACTCATGAACCTGCTATCCTTGTCACTGATAATGGTCTTTGGTAGGCCATGCAATCTGAATACCTCTCTGAAAAATAGTTCGGCCACCTGTGCTGCGCTGAAGTTTGTGGCTATGGAAAAGAAGTGTGCAAACTTCATCAACCTATCCACTACTACAAAAATGCAGTCCTTCCCATGTGCTCTGGGTAAGCCGGTGATGAAATCCATGGATATGCTTTCCCACTTATGCTCTGGAATGGGAAAGGGTTGCAACAGTTCTACAAGGTGAGTGTGCTCATCCTTGTTCTCTTGGCATGTAGTGCATTCCTTGACATTCCTAATCACGTCTTCCTTGAGGCCCTTCTAAGAGAACCTCTCTCTCACCCGTCTGTACGTCTTACCAATTCCATGGTGTCCTTCCACTGGTGAGTTATGACATGCATGTAATATCTTGGCTTTGAAAGCTGATCCAGGAACCAAGAAAATTTGGCCTTTGTAATAAATGAGGTCCTTCATGACTCTGAAGTTATCATCCTGTATCTTCCTGTCCAATAGCTTACAAGCAAACTGATCGTTTGCATATTCCACCATCAAGTGATCCTTCCAGTCAACTAACATACTTGACATGGCAAAAATGGATGGCCTCCTAGATAATGCATCTGCTACTGCGTTGTTCTTCCCTTTGACGAATTCAATGTCAAAGTCGTAGGCCTGTATTTTGCTTACCCATTTTTGTTGCCTTTCATTCAAATCCTTCTGCTCCAATAGGTATTTAAGACTGTTATGGTCTGATTTGACCACAAACCTTGCACCTACCAAATATTGCCGAAATTTGGCTAGTGCATGCATGATAGCCAGCATTTCTTTGTCATAAATGTTGTAAAGCAGTTCAGGGCCCCTGAGTTTCCAGCTTTCATAGGCAAGAGGGTGCCTATTTTGCATCAACACGGCCCCTATACCTTCCCCTAAGGAATCACACTCCAAGGTGAAAGGTAGGTCGAAATCTGGAAGGGCTAGAACGGGGCAGGTGCTCATTACCTCCTTCATCTTCTCCATTGTGGCTTGAGCCTCTTCACTCCACTTGAAGGCCCCCTTTTTGGTTAGATCGGTCAAGGGTGCACACTGTTGAGAAAACCCCTTGACAAATTTTCTGTAGTATGTGCATATGCCTAGGAATCCCTTTAACTCTGTGAGTGTCTTAGGAGTAGGCCACTGCCTAATAGCTGTTATTTTTTCCTGATGTACCTGTACCCCTTCTGCTCCTATGATGTGTCCCAAGTAGAGCACCTCTGTCATCCCAAACTCACACTTGGATTCCTTAGTGTATAATGACTATTCCTCCATGATCGACAGGATTTGGTCCACATGTTGGAGGTGTTCCTCCCACGTCTTGCTGTAAATGAGAAAGTCATCAAAGAATACTAGCAAGTGTTTCCTCAGTTTTTTATTGAACACATGGTTCATGCAAGACTGAAACGTGGTTGGGGCATTGGTTAGCCCAAAGGGCATTACCAAGAACTCATAATGGCCATAGTGACACCTGAAAGCTGTTTTCGAGATATCCTCCTCCCTAATCTTGATTTGATGGTATCCAGAATGAAGGTCAATTTTTGTGAAGTAGACAGCTCCATGCAGCTCATCAAGCAACTCATCAATCCTAGGTATAGGATACCTATTTTTTATCGTGTTTTTATTCAGGGCCCGGAAGTCAATGCACATCCTCATCGTCCCATCCTTCTTCTTGACCAAGACTACTGAAGAAGCAAAAGGGCTAGATCTTGGCCTGATGTGTCCCATGTCTAGAAGTTCCCTGATGGCCTTCTCTATCTCGTATTTATACTTCTTTGGATGTCTATAGGGTGTGGTGATAACCGGTTTAGCCCGTGCCTCTAGTTCAATTATGTGCTCAAACCCCTTGTCTGGTGGCACACCTAGAGGAATCGGCCCGAAGAACTTATGGTGCATGTCAAGGATCTCTTTGATCTCTGGGGTGTAGTGCACTTTACCCTTCTCATCCACACGTGTTGAAATCCTACATTTTGTTGCATACACAATTTCCTCCCTCCTGAAGATGGCTTCCATCCTCTTGGCTGTAACCACCCTAGCAGAGTTACCTATCATGCCTTTGAGCACGACCTTTCGTCCTCCTTCCTGTACAAAGGACATCTCCATGGTCTTGTAATTGGTGGTGATAGGCCCTAATGTTTTGAGCCATTGTACCCCTAGGATGATGTTAGTGTCTGGAAGGTCCATCACATAGACGTCCTTAACTAGCTCATGCCTTCCCAAGGTGAGCTTCATACCTGGAATGTATCTGTCACAGGGCATGGTACTACCACCTGCTACTTCTACCTTGAACCCTTCAAATTCGACTGTGGGTATATGTCTCCTCTTCAACAATGTTGTGTCAATGAAGTTGTGAGAGGCTCCCCCATCAATCAATACAGACACTCTCTACCCCTACAAGACCCCTCTCATCCTAAAGGTGTTGAATTTGGGTTCCCCGCTGATAGATGCCAAGGTGGCCTTCTCCTCAGCCGTACTGTCTTGTTATGGAATATCCTCTTTTGCTGCCTCTGTGGTTTCAGCCTCTATATTTTGTATTTGACCATAATCTTCCTCCTCTTCATTGTCCAAAGTAACCTCTATGTAGTGTACCTAGCCACGTCCCATGCACTTGTGTGATGGGTTCCATGGTTCCTTGCATGTGAAGCAGAGTTTCTTCCTCCTCAGTTCCCTCCTGGTGTTGTCATCTATTCTGCCACGGCCCCTGTCAAACTCCCTTGGGTCATGTCCTCCTGGGTTCATAGGAGGTCTCTGGTCTCTTCCTCCAATGTTAAGAGGTGGTCTAGGTGTAAGTTTTGGTTTGGCAACGAGCCCTAGGTACCTCGTCCTCCAAATAGAATCTTGTAGGTTGGTGGGCTTGAAATCCTTTACCCAACCCATCAAAGGTTCCATCAACCCTTCAGTAAACAACATCATAAGTCTGATTGGTGAGACGTCTTGCACCATGACTACTAGTCTCTGAAATTCTTCAATGTATACCTCTGGTGTACCTATTTTTCTGAGCTGTGTGAGCTCCCTGAAAGGCAACTCCGGATCCCCCTGATCGAAATGGTCAATAAGCCTCTGAGTGAAGTCTATGTATGCCATGATCTGATTGTGGCCTAGGGTGATCAATCCATGGTACCACCAATCATGAGCTTTTCCATCCAAGTGCATGGTGGTAAACTTGATGGCGTCCATCTCCCTCATGGGGTTGAGTTGTAGATAAGTATCCAACTTCTGTACCCATGCCTGTGTTGTCATCTTGGTTGTACCATCAAAGTATGGGATTTCTATTTTCCCCATCCTTCGTTCCAGCTCGTAATTTCTTTTGTGATTCGGCTTAGGTTTATTTCTGAACTTAAGCTGGTAGTATTGATATAGGGACATTTGTCTCTGAATTCCCAAATCTAGCTCATGGTACTCCCTGGTACACTGAACCATCTGCTCAAGAAAATCATCCACTTGTTCCTACTGTGACTGTCCATCTGTGAACGTCAGTAAGTATGGTCTAGGAGTAGCTCTGCTACCCATCTTCCCATGTGGGGTGCCCCCTCCATGGCTCCCTTCTGATTGATGATAGGAAACCTGCTCAGGATTATACCTGGGAGCCTTCTCCGGGTTGTACTTGTTTCCCCCCTGTGAACCACTAGTCTCTCTATTTCCATATATCTCTGGCCCTTTCCCCTTATGAGTTATCTGCAGTAATATATCGGATATCCTAGTTTGGTTCTCATCCACCTTCCTTAGGTTGTCATCTACCTTCTTCAAAGTCTCCATAATTTCGGCTTGTCCTCTGCGGGTTATGCCATAGTTCTCTTGTAGGTGAATGATCAATTTACTTTCTGTTTGGTTTATGGATTTATTGAATTCTTTTTCCAAGTAAGCCATGCCCTGGGTTCTTCCTCACCTGACCCCTCCATTTTGGCCTCTGTTTCACTTGCATGTTTCTTCTTTCTTCCCATGTATATACCATTGTACCGATGCATGCGCCAATCCTCACAGGTTGAGAGGATCAAGGCTCTGATACCACTGTAATGATCCCAAGCCAATTATTTTCTTGAAACCACTAACTACCACTATTGTGTTGTTGATTATCTGTTGTGCAGGTTGCTACTGATGTTTCGGCCTTAGGGCTTGTTCTAGTTATGTAAATGGTTTTCATACAAGTTCTACTCAACACATGCAATATCACAAGAATACTCATATATGGAAAACACAAGAAAAGATCTGACCTTTATTATGAAAGCATGAACCAGATACAATATAGAGAGCAGATCTGGAATAATCCTCAAATGGATCCAATAGATAATAGATATGAGCTGCTAAAAAATGCTCCCGCTAATACAAGGTTGCCTCCAAAGGCTGGATAAGAAATGAATACCAATACAAAATAGATCTGAGTCGTATGAATGCCAAACTCCTCAGGCTGAGGGATGCCACGCTCTAGTGAAAGGCTGAAACCCTCAATAAATTGGCCCTGATGAAGGAAGACTCCAAATGAGTCCAAACTCTGCCAAATGATAGATCGGGGTGATAAGATCCCCCTCTTGAAGTCTCAGGCCAAAATGCTAAGGCTAACCCCTCCAAAAGATGAATCCTCTAATGAAATTGTGCCCTCCTGGATGCCTGGAACCCTAGATAACTCGACCCTGATGAAGTAGACCTCCAAATGCTCTGAAACTCTCTAGGAATATAGATCGGGCTATGGAAAACCCGTAGGAGAAGTTTCAGATCCAGATTCTAGGTAGAGCTCCCTAGATCTGAGAAATAATGAATCACAGGACATCCTCTTTGCCTCAAGGCCATCTCAATCTGTAATTGAAGATCTGATGGTGATAACTCTTCAAGAAAACCTCCAAAATGATAGTTGAGACCCTGCAAGTAAAACCCAAGTGTCAGAATACCCCCAAGCTCTCCTGATTGGCTGGATCGATCTCTTCTTCAAATGATGGTGCGCCTCTGCTAGAAATTCCTGAATAGTACGGCCCTGCTTGCTTCCTGAATAGATGGGTGGATCTGTGGTGAGTGTAGAATGGTGTGGGTGGAGTATTTCATCCCCGAGACCAAGCTTGGAACAAGGTGAGTGGGTCTTTCACCACTAAGTTGCTCACAAGGGTTTGTGACAACAAAACCCTCAAACTGTATGCTCAAGAGCAATAACAAACAATTACCAAAATCCATAATGCTCAAGAAGTGCACCCTAGCCTTCTCTTTATACTTTTTCTCCTATTTTCCAGTTGAGTTAACTTAACTCCTAGAGTTAACCCTAACTCCAACTCTAGCTCTTATATTTATTTGTTGAGTCATCTTTTAACTTCTTTTTCACCTTTTTATCAAGTCAACTTAAGAATATAACCTTATTTTAGTTGACCTTTCCCCTCAATATGAGACTATGGCCTAGTGGGGACACCTAGACCACTAAGTCTTCCAAACCTCTTCCTTAAGAGGTGGGGGACATTACAACAACAAGTAGTTGAAATGGTTAGATATAGAGGCATTATTATCAAAGGAATGGAAACAATAATCAGAGTAGGCCTCAAGGAAGTATTTTAGGAATGCCTCCTCCCCCTCCTAAACCAATGGTTCACTCAAGTTCAGATTTAAATATTGACTTAGGAGGGTGGTTAAGTAATGCAAAGATGTTGGTGCCTATGTTAGAAATAATGAAGATTCCTTATTAGAGGGAGAAGCTACTCAAAGCCATAGAAAATCCTTCTTAGAACAATGTTGACATTCCACCAGCAGTATCTTATCAAGATGCACCTGTTATTTTGCAAAATATGGATAGGGGAAATGAAAAGAATATACCTTTTTACCTATCTTTTCTCATGAATGATTTTATTCTTCACAACTGCATGCTTGACTCAAGAGCTAGATCAAATGTTATGACTAATAAAGTAATGGAACAATTGAACTTCAGGATATCTAGACCTTATCATAACATTTGTGTTATGGATAGAAAAACAATTAAGGTGCATGGTTTGATTAAAGGATTACAAGTACACTTCGCTGCATTCCCAAACATCATGATTGAAATGGACATTGTTGTAATTTATGTACCTAATGCTTGGGGTATGTTGCTATCAAGGAAGACAACTGCAGATTTAGGTGGTAATTTTCAAATGGATTTAACTTACGCCACCATTCCAACTCCAAATGGTTCCATGTTTAGATTAAACATGGAGTTGGAAAGAAAGTACCATCTTGAAGATCCTACGAATCCCACAAATGATATTGTGTATCGTGAAATAGAGATGGAATGTTATGAGATAGAGTCTACTTCTCTAACATCTACCAAGATGGGACTTAAAGATGAACCCCCAAGCATTTATAGTGTTTGGGATACCATGGATTCTTTTGATGGGATTTTTCTTGAGGAAGATTTGCATAAAATGGATAATGTCATGACTCCTTCATAAATAGAATCAGAGTTGGATATTTCAGTAGAAAATGTGTCATCATCTCACCAGTCATCAAAGGAATCCGTTAGATGTCGGAAGAAGTCAGATGGAATTCTTGGGCCACACCCTCCTTATTTTTCGGAAATTGGGAAAATCAGAGGTAAAATATGTGATGAAAATCTGATGGAAAATCATAAGGATGGTAAGGTTAGTAATGATAATGTAAAGTATATCATCCCTATGAAGAGGTATTCCAAGCCTTTCAAGGAAAAATTAAGTTCAAAAACTTTTCACTTGGCACCTATGCAAAATCATCATAAATTTTTTAAGGAAGATTGTCCCAAGTGGCCTAAGGTTAGAAGCAAGGATTCATATGAGAACAACAGAAATCAAGATAAAGTGTATCATTCTTCTAGCAACTCTTCTCAATCAGTGGGACAACATAAAGTCAGACATGCTAGTGAGAGGACTCCCCCTTGAAGTATTTATTTCACATGGCCACTTGGTGTCTAAAGGGACACCCTTTGTAATGTATCTTTAACCCTTCTCTTTTCTTTCAGATTTGTATTTTTTTATTTCATTATTTCATTATGTTATTTAGATGATTCATTGTATCATAGTTTCATTACGTAATTGTTGTACAATAGTAATTTCATTTATGTGATTATTGTTTATAGCATTTTATTTATTTATTCATTTTATACATGTATTTGTGTTGGGTATTGATGAGCACTCTGTTTTGTAGATTTTGGATTCTCGTATGATCTTCTTTCCAAGTGAAGATCAAACACATGTCCCTCTTTGGAGCCATATATTGACCACCTATTTCAAATATGGGGTCAACTCCATGTACCATGAAGATATGCACCTGATGGTGCTACCAAGTTGAAGACTTGTTGGTTCTACAAGGTAGTTTTGGTCTCAGCACGTATTTTTGTAATTGGAATTTCCGCTCCCCTACGTGGGATAATAATGTGATAGGTCTGCATGGATTATAGTTTAGGTTAGTTTCCTAGGAATTTATCATTAGGGAAGTCCTTTCATCGATTTTTTTTTTCCTCAGGTAATTAATTTTTCCTAACCAGCCTTATTAATGTCCCTTGAGTTTTTCACTCCCACAATAATCCTCCAAAGTGGTGAAAGGTGTTCTAATGGTCGATCCCTATGGTGACTCATGTCTAGGAATATTGTAAATGACCATTCTAGACATATCCTAGAGTCTTGCGGAATTCCGTCAAGTCTAAAGTATTTATTTTTTATTTTTTATTTTTAATTACCTAGTTAATGGTAATTTTAATTAAATTTAATGTAAAAATGTAAACACTAGGTCCTTGAGATTTTTGATAGGGGTATTTGTGCTCAAAAGAAATGGAATGAGGCCCCCTACACCCTTGGACCAAGTTTCAGCTCAATTGGACAAGTTTTGTTAGGTGTTTGTCCATGAGGAGTCCAAGTCAGTCTAAAACAACAATTTAATTGCTTGATTTAACAAAGTCAAAAATGTCAAATAATTGTATATTGAGAAAAATGATTTGAAAAAGAGTGGGAGATTATCCTAAACCCTATTCCTAAGTTATGAAAACCTTTTCCTAACTTAACTTACCCCCCACACTTTACCATCACTCCACCACACTCATCTCCCCTAGTGAGTTGTGCCCCCCTTGATGAGTAACTCAACCACACTCATGAAATAATTAAAGAAACCCCCTCAACTCCCTAGTGATCCTTCCTATGGTTATAAATTAATTTTGGGCCAAGTCTAAAGGTGCCACCTCACCCTCTCACCCATTGTTCTAGGATAAATTCGTGAGTGCGGACACAGACCAATCTCCACAGATCCACCTGGATCTGGAACAAACTGAGACAGAATACTACTCTTTCCCTAGTTCTAAAGTATTGAATGGACAAGAGAAGAAGGATGATGTACT
>ML793261.1:241489-254437 GCA_009831015.1 Picea engelmannii
GCGTACTGTCTTCAAAAAAGTGATTTTGAGAAACTGACAAGTGTAACTTTCTTCATGAAAATGATCTTAAAGAAGAGCTAGATCTTCTATCACCATGTCATTATCATGTCATCATCTTGATAACCAAAAATGAGGATAACACCCATCTACCAAAACCCTATCTTGCTCAAAACCCTAAAAGTGTGCCCCCCTTGAGATTGGCAGTTTTTGTGTGAGAGTGACACTTGGAGCTCATCCAAGAGAGGTCACTCTTGCCTCCCAGGTATAAATAAATGCCTCCCCCTCCATATTTTAATCATCAATTCTCATTTCAAGGTTACTCTACCCAAATTTCTCATCTCCTCTCCTATCTCTCCCACTCCTCTCTCTCATTCTTTCTTGTTCTCTCATTCTTTTCTCAAGCTTGTGGCAAGTATTTGTTCAAGATTGCTTCTAATAAATAAATATTTGGAGTAAAATATTGGCATTGAGAGTCTTCTTGGTGATTTTCTTTGGATCTACATTGGAGGTAAATTGTATTTTGGTTCTTTTTAGTTTTTGCTTATAGATTTAGAGTAGGGTGTCCAAGCAAAGTATTTTGCTTGGATAGATCTATGGTAGTATTGACATAGGTCTTATGTGAAGTAGTTTCCTAATTTTAGCAAAGTATTTTGTTGATATTCTTGGATCTACTCACCCCCTTACTTTTCTTGTAGCTTAATCTCTTGTACTTGTAGGTTACTAAGGGTTGAAAAGGATAAATTTCAGATCTGGAAATTTATCCCTTCACCCTCTTAAAATCCTCTTAAAATTTTTGTTCTTCTCTTTCTTATTCCTCTAACATTTTGGGTACATATTTGCCATAGAATAGCTCTATTTCAACATATTATATGTTGTCCTTATTGTTAAAAATTTATGATTTTCACTAACATAATTTTTTTGAAGTTATTTGGTGGTTTTGTAGCATAGCTTGCTGATTTTTTGTAGGTTTTCACCAGAAAGAGAGATCTACGACCCATTTGGGGCATCTAAAAGTCAAAGATAAAATTCCCAAGCTGGGGTAACCATTACCCTTCTTCTTCTACTCTTATACTCATTGTATGCAAGCCCAAGAGAATCTCTAGGGCTTGCATTTCTCAAACATTTAAAAAATTCTTCTTTTTCTAATTTCTTGTTGCCTACACCTAGCATAGAGTTTGTCCATGCCAACCATGCTAAATCGTATGGCTAGTTCTTAGAGTTTAATTTCATCATTGTTTATTTACTTGTTTACCCCACTTTTCCTTAAGACAAGGTTGTGTGGCTAGGATCTTTTCCATTTCCAAGTTTTGTTTCCAAGTTATTTATTTTATTACCCACTTGTGTGTTGATGATTACAACTGCGTGAGACATCCTCTAGGACACAGACTGAGTGAGTTGACCTGAGAGAAATCCCATGAGTTGGGTGTGTCCATGAGATGGGTGTGTGGTTCCTATCTGAGACAGAACTGGAATGTTGTGCCCCTGTGTGAGGTGGTGAAGCCGATGAGCTGGGTGTGTGGTCTCCTCTGTGCAGAGAGTTGAGATGATACTCTAGATGATTCTCCTGTGTAACGCAGTGAGAGAAGATCTGTTGAGTTGGACGTGCATGTGGTTGAGCACAGGTGAACGTGTGGGGAATCCCATGAGTTGGGTGTATCGTTCTAAGACAGAGGTGAAACGATGTATTATCCTCCTTTGTGCAGAGAGTTGAGATGATGTGATACTCCAGATTATTCGCCTGTGTAACGCAATGAGAAATAATATCTGTTGAGTTAGACATGCATGTGGCTGAGCACGGGTGAACGTGATCCTAGTGGTTGAGCACTAGTGAATGTGGTTCTCTTGTGAGACGTAGTGAGATAGATATGTGGACATCCCTGTAGTTGAGCACAAATGGATGTGCCCCTAGTGGATGAGCATTAGTGGGTGTATGAGATCCCTTTCTATATTGTACAAGAGTCAGACTTACCTGTAACCCTATTTGTGATGTAAAGGGTACAGGTTAGCCCCACCATAAAGTGAAAGATAATTAATATAGAAATTATTAATTATATTTTAATTTATTAAGGTCGACCCTGTTGTGCCAATAGACACTATTGTTGACAAGTTCAGTCTAATATAAATAAAGGTAAATTCCCCATTGAGGAAATATAACACAAGTGTGAGTTTGAAAATTTCAGCAAACATTTGTTCTTGGGAAAAGTGTGCACCTCTCTTGGGCATTAGTCTTCTAGGGTTTGTGAAGCACCCTTTTGTGTGCTAGTTCTTTATGGTGGTGGAGGTATTTATCTTGAAGAATATAGCAAAGGATTGGCTGGGTTTTCTTCCCTTGTTGAGAAGGGTTTCCCGGGGTACTTCTTGTGTACTTGTGCATGGTGTTTCTTCTTGTGATCTTGGTTGTTGCAACAAATTGTCTATGGTTTAAGTAAAATGCTAAAAATGGAATGACCTTCATGCTTAGGTCTAGATTATTGAAAAATCAACATGGTTTCATAGCATAGGTCTTGAAGAACCCATTGCACAAGAATTAAAGCAGTCATCCTCTCTTTTCTGCAAATCCGTACGACCCTCCAGGGTTTCTGCAAAATCCGTATGACCCTATCTTATTTGGCCTTTGCAGCACTTTACACCTGGACGTTGGAGCTGAAATTTGGATAAGGTTGTACGACCTCCCTCGACGCACCTCCAGAGACTTTCAAAGTGAAATTTTGAGGATTTTGGATTTTTGGCCCTAAGGTTTCTAGGGTTCCGCAATTTTCTACAAATTTTTTTATTTGAGGGTTCCTACAGCTCATTGAAGAAATGTTTCAACTCAACAATACTCATGTGACACTCTCAAAGCTTATTGTTGGCATTCATAAGCCCAAAAAAATTGAAGGTTTCTAGTATAACCTAGCCATTAGGTTTTCTAAGTCCAGATGGCGAGAGTTTGTGAAGAAATCTGAAAATATGAAGAATAGAACCCTAGTGGAAGATAGGATTGATGGATCAAGCAACTTCAGCTCCTGGAAGTCAAGGCTTCAGTTCACCCTTGAAGAAGATGATCTTTTGAGTGTGATACAAAAGACTTTACCAGAAACAACTATCGATGAAGAGAAGGAAATAAGAAGGGAAGAAGATGTCAAGGAAAGGAAAATAATCATCTACTCAGTAAGAGATCATCTCTTACCTTGTATTGCCAACCTGAAGACAACTTATGAAATGTATGAAGCACTGAAAGATATGTTTGAAAGTGACAACACCCTCAAAGCCCTTACCTTAAAGGGCCAAATTCAAAGTACCACAATGAAAAAATGTGATACAATTACTACCTTCTTTATGATGATATCAGAGATCAAAGATCAACAAGGTTCCATTGGAGAAATCATGTTTGATAGAGAAATTGTCTTATCTACTGTCAACAATCTTCCAAAACACTAGGAACCTTTTCTTCAAAGCATCAGTGGAAGAGAAAATTTACCAACTTTTGATCGTTTGTGGACAGACTGTACTCAAGAAGAACTTAGACTTAGAAATAGAGGAGTGGAAGACTCCCCTGATGACAACCATTCTCTTGCACTTCATACAAAGAAAGGAGGAAAATTCAAAAGAAACTCCAAACAAACATTCAGAGATGAGAAGAATCCATCAGCTGTAGGTCATAATTACAAAATAGATGTTTAAGAGATTCAGTGCTTCAGATGTGACAAATATGGATACTATGCAAGAAATTTTCTAGCCAGGAAGAAAGGAAGACAATATGCTTCCACTGCTGACATTGATCTAGACCCGCCTCAAAAGGATGAAGATAAAAGAGATGAGAATTACTTCCACTAAACCAAATACAGAATTGAGCATGACTGCGAACCCAGGTAAATTGTTTGATCATTAAACTTATAGTTGATTGCATTCTTAATAAGTGAAGGGTATTATCTCTAGTGTGGGAGCCCTCATGACTTGGACCATTATCCCTGGTATGGGAGTCCAAACCTTATTTATTGATTATTATGCTAGTCAGTAGAGCACCTAAAGACATAAAAGATCCAGCAAACAAGTAAAAGAAGACATCCATCCTTCAGAATTCAGAGAGAGTTACTTGACTCATGGGGAGTCAAACAAAATGAGAACAAGGAATAGACAATACCTTCTCCCCCTTCAGTAGTTTAGAGGGAGACAAACATTATTCCAGTCGATCCAGTTGCTCTAGTTTATATGCCCAGAGATATTACAGTAGGGTATTAAAGGAATTCCTAGGCTCGACAAACTCTGCAAGAGGCAGAGGAACATACAAGCCCCTCAAGGCACATCCTAAGAAAGAAAAAAATATTTTTGAGTTACCCTTCAGCCATGAGCCACTTCATTAATTTTGAGCCTCCTTTTCATGGAGAAATGACAGGTGAACAGGTATGGCAAGATGCCATGACAGAAGAATACATGTATATCTTAAAGAATGATATATGAGATATTGTTTCGAGACCATTAGGGAAGTCTATGGTGACTTCCAAGTGGATCCATAAAATCAAGCATGCAATTGATGGAATTTTCAAGAAATACAAAGCGAGATATGTAGCCAGAGGATTCCCAAAAATAGAGGCAATTTTCTATGATGAGACACCTGATCTAGTAAACCCGTTACACTTCCATCCATACTACCATACATGAGTTAGAAACTACATCAGATGCATGGATTCTTGATGAGTTTGGGTTTCAACAAGGGTGTTGATGATCCAAACCTATATTGTTACATTGTTGGTGACGAGAGCCTGATTTTTATGACTTATTCAGGAAGTCATGTTCTTGGATATAAGAGAGATTTGACTTCTGATTTCGAGATAAAGGATCTGGGTATGATGCACTACTCCTTGGGACAAGAAGTATGACAGAGGACTAATGATATTTTTCCTGAGTCAAGGAAAATATATAGTGGGGATATTAAACAAGTTCAGTATGACTAAAATCAAATCCATGCCTACACCGATGGTGATGGATTTGAAGAAAATGAATGATGATGATTCAGACGAGATTGATCCACAATTGATTAGATCACTGATGTATCTGGTTAAACACCAAACTCGATATATGTTATACATTTAATGTACTTAGCCAATTCATGATTCAATCGAAACATAATCACTGGACAATAGAAAAACATGTATTGAGATATCTACGAGGCACAATTGGATATGGCCTGAGACATGCCTCCAGTGTAGACTTGAGTTTGCAGGGATATGCAGATTAGAGAGAAAGTATAGTGGACTGGAGGAATACATCCGATTTTTGTTTTACCTTGGAGTTTACCATGGTTTCCTGGTGCAACAGGAAATAGAGATCTATGGCATTGAGTACTGTATAGGCATAATACATAACATTAAGTGTGGTAATTCGTGAAGAAAGTGTGGCTTCACGAGCTTCTGACAGATTTATTCGATCATGAGATGGACCCTACTACTATTCATCGTGATAACCAGATCTGTGTGAAGCTATCTGAGAACCATGTGTTTCATGATAGATCGAAACAAATTGAGATAAAATATCATTATATCATAGACATGATGCAAAGGAAATCAATACACGTACAATACCTTCCTACGCATAAGCAGATTACAGATATCTTCACCAAACTGCTTGCCAATACGAAGTTCGAGTACTTCTGTGAGAAAATGGCTTGGTGGAGAATACATCTCTAGCTAAGAGGGAGTGTTGATGACTACATCCAAGACGAAGTTCGAGTACTTCCATGCGAGACTTGGCTTGATGGAGAATGCCTCCCTAGTTGAGAGGGAGTTTTGATGATTACAGCTGCGTGAGACATCCTCCAAGACACAGACTGACTGAGTTGACTTGAGAGAAAGACCATGAGTTGGGTGTGCCCATGAGATGGGTGTGTGGTTCCTATCTGAGACAAAACTGGAACGTTGTGCCCCTAGGTGATGTGGTGAATCTCATGAGTTGGGTGTGTGGTCTCCTATGTTTAGAGATTTGAGATGATACTCTAGATGATTCTCTTGTGTAACGTGGTGAGAAAGAAGATCTGTTGAGTTGGACATGCCTATGGTTGAGCACATGTGAACGTGTGGGGAAGCCCATGAGTTGGGTGTATTGTTCTGAGACAGAAATGAAACAATGTATTAGCCTCCTCTGTGCAGAGAGTTGAGATGATGTGATACTCTAGATGATGCTACTGTGTAACGTAGTGAGAAATAAGATTTTTTGAGTTGGACGTGCCTATGGCTGAGCATAGGTGAACATGATCCTAGTGGTTGAGCATTAGTGAATGTGGTTCTCCTGTGAGACACAGTGAGATAGAGATGTGGACATCCCTATGGTTGAGCACATATGGGTGTGCCCCTAGTGGTTGAGCACTAGTGGGTGTATGAGATCCCTTGCTATATTATAAAAGAGTTAGACTTACCTATAACCCTATTTGTGATGTAAAGGGTATAGGTCGACCCCACCATAAAGGGAAAGATAATTAATGTAAAAGATAATTAATATGGAAATTATTAATTATATTTTAAGTTATTGAGGTCGACCCCGTTGTGCCAATAGACACTACTGTTGACAGGTTCAGTCTAATATAAATACAGGTAAATTCTCAATTGAGGAAATATATCACAAGTGTGAGTTTGGAAATTTCAGCAAACACTTGTTCTTGGGAAAAGTGTGCACCTCTCTTGGGCACTAGTATTCTAGGGTTTGTGAAGCACCCTTTTGTGTGCTAGTTCTTTATGGTGGTGGAGGTCTTTCTCTTGAATAATATAGCAAAGGTTTCGATGGGTTTTCTTCTCTTGTTAAGAAGGGTTTCCCAAGATACTTCTTGTGTACTTGTGCATGGTGTTTTTTCTTGTGATCTTGGTTGTTGCAACAAATTGTCTATGGTTTAAGTAAAATGATAAAAATGGAATGAACTTCATGGTTAAGCCTTATTGAAAAATCAACATTGTGCACAAAACCGGAAGGCTTTGTCCTCCACCTTGTGCACTTGTTGTGGTTGCAAGTAGTTTAGTTTACTTTTCAAGTTATCTATTCCATTCTTTATTTGTTTTCCTACACCTAGCATAGTGTTTGGCCAAGCCAACCATGCTATAACGTAAAGCTAGGTAGATGTTGATGGTTATTACTTCTATTTGCATATGTTTTATGGTTTATATCTTTAGATCTTAGAAGCTAATCATCTAATATTTGCTCAAGCCCATGGAAGCATAATAATTTACTTGTCAATTATTTCTTTTCTTTCAAGTTCAAGCAATTTACTTTCCTTTTACTTTCAAGCAAGCAATCTATTTTTACTTTCAAGTCATTGCAAGTTATTTCAATTTCAAGTACTTTACTTTCATGCTATTTACTTTCACGTACCTTTATTTCACTTGCAAGCACTTTTACTTTCAAGCACTTTCTACATTGCAAGCACTCAACTTAACTTAACTTAATCAATTTTAAGGTTCAATTTATCCTTAGACCTTTAGGCCCCCAATAAACTAGTTAATTTAGAGCACCTCTAACTGTCCCAACTTTGCTATCAAAAAAGTGACTTGAGGAAAGAACTTGGGGTGCTAGATCAAGGATGGTCTCACGGTACTAGGTGTCCCCCTTGTTTGAGTACTTTTGTTCCCCGGATTGACCTGTGGAGCTAGGGTAAGGCCTTGTTTGCCTTACTTATTGAGCACCCAGCAATCATTTTGGTACAAGCGGGGAGAGTTTTAGGGAAGTCACATAGTTTTAGGATTCACACTTCATTTAACCAACTTAATTAATCCTAAAATTTATCTACATCAACCTTCGTTTAATTTCACAATCTTTTCATGGTTCATGCTCTATAATTTCAGCAAGAATTTCACTTTAAGTTACTTTTCATGCTATGTTATTGAGCATTTTGTGAATAATTAATTAGTGGATTTGGAAGTTGCACATTTCTTGCCATTGGAGGCTTTTTACTTGCTTTATCTTTCATCCATCTTGAGTTGCGCACTTTCCCTTGGAGGACTTCTTTTGAGTACTTTCAATTGTCTTTGAATTGTGTTTTGGAGCCATTTGCTCAACCCCTTGAAGTTGTGCATCTTGTGGAGGCACTTCACTATTTGGGTTTGTAATTATGTTGAAGCCATTGAGACAACCCCTTGAAGTTGTGCATCTTGTAGAGGTATTTCATTGTTTGGGTTTGTTGGTTTGTTGTGTTGTGGTGATATTCTCTTAAGTAATATTTCTTTTCCCTGCACATCAAATCAAGTTAGTTCAAGTTAGATCTAGTTAGTGCTTGTTTCATTTCTTGTCAATAGTTGTATCTTATTGTATCATTTCCTAATTCTTTGCTTTCTAAATTTTGTAGATAGTTGTTTATTTCCTTGTATCTAATTCAATTGTAAGTAATGTAAAGTAATTCTTTTGTATCTAGTTGTAGAGTTTTGTAAAGTTTTCTTTCTAATCATTTGTAAACTTAGTTGACCCCTTTGCCCAACCATAGGCACTAGTCTTAGTTGTCTTAGGGAAAGGGTTGTCTTTCATTGAAGCTTGCACTTTGCATTATTTTCCTCTCATATAGGCTACATTCCCCCAAACCTTTAACTAATTAAAATAAACTTCTAGAATTAACCTTTTAAACTCACATAATAACTAGGGTCTACTCCCCTTGGCTTCCCTAGGAGTAAACCTAGATGGAAGAAGTTCAAGTCGAGCTGACATTGGGCTTGAACTTAGGCATTGTGCCTCCGAGGACACACTAAGTGGATTGAGACTTAGTCCACATTTTCAAGTGTGGATAAGGACAGAAACAAAACCTTTAGCTACTAATCGAGCCTTATACTTTTTAGTGTATCCATCAGTAGCCCTCTTTGTCTCGAAAATCCACTAACATATAAAAATCTTCACGTTGGAAGGTAGAAGAACCAAATCCCATGTGTTGTTCTCTATCATGGAATTGTACTCCTCTTTCATAGCTTCCTCCCAATGGGGGTTTCTTTTAGCCTCTTCATAAGACTTAGGATCTAATCCAAGTACCATATAACAGTCAGCAATGGCTTAATGGTAGTAAAATCTTGCAAAGGCTCCACAAACTGAAATCAGGTTCTCCATGGATCAGCAGGATCACCCACTAGATCACATGTTGCCTAAAGAGTCTATTGTGCCCATCATGGTCGATGCTATAAACCTAAAACTTCTTTCTTCTGATCAGATATATCAAATTTAGAGATCTAATAAAAAATCAGATTGAAATAAGTCTCACGAAGTTTCGCAACTAGTGGCGGTGGAAATGGAGGTGTGGACTACTTCGAAAGTACCTGTGAAGGACTCTCTTCAAAATTAACACTCCTTTGAATGAATAGTGTATCTGAAGTAGTATCTAATAGCATGTATCCCTTCACTCCCTCTGGATATCCAACAAAAATACACTCCTTACTCTGAGATTCCATAGATTTCCTCCTATAGGAAGGGATCCTATCCCATGCACGAGAACCGAAAATTTTGAAGTGAGTGACTTCCAGTTTCTTCCCACTCCAAGACTCAGTGACTCTCTTGACTGATATATGAGGAAATCTATTCTGAATGTAGGTTGCACAGTTGATAGCTTCAACCCATAACTTTGGAGGTAGTGCTCTAGCCTGCAACAAATAGTTGGACATCTCTTTCAATGTCTTAGTTCTTTCTCTCTGCTACCCCATTCTACTATGGAGTATATGGAACTGTGTGTTGCAACTCTATACCTAATTGTGAACAAAAATGATCAACATCCTTATTCACATACTGTCCTCCATTGTCTGTACGAAGCTTCTTAATCCTCTTCCTTCTTTGGTTCTCAACTAGATGCTTGAAATCTTTAAGACACTCAAAGACCTCAGATTTTAATTTGAGAAAGTAGACCCATGTATATCTCGAAAAATCATCCATGAAAGTAAGAACATACTTAGCTTTATTGATCGATGGGTGTGGGAAATGACCTGTAATGTCATTGTGAACCACCTCTAGAAGTTATGATACCCTCCATGCTTTACTTGTGTTGAACTTCTCCTCGTGATGTTTTCCTAGTATGTAGCCCTGGAAAACTCCGTCTGTGCACTGAATGTGGGGTAATCCATCTACCATTCCACCCTTACTAAGTTAATCTAAATATTTAAAATTCAGATGCCCAAACCACTCATGCCACAACTTGGACTCTTCATTACCATGTGTTAGAAGAGATACATAATCAGATTTATGAATGAAGTGAGAGAAGGTGTACAACCTAGAATGGTTATTAACCTCACCAATGACAATTTTTTAACCATCTAACAAGTCGGAAATAATAACTGAGTCTGGAGTGAACTCCACCTTCTTCCCTGAACCTAAATGAGTGATTTGATAAATGTAGAGAAGATTCATTGAAAGTTTCAAAACATGAAGTACATCTTGAAAGCATCCATGGTCTAGATCAAGTCTACCCCTACTGCACACCTTTGCAAGAGAATCATCTCCCATGAATATCGGTGGTCCGAAACAAGTCTCCAAGTATGAGAAAAGTATATTCGATGAGGCCATGTGATGGGTAGCCCCTGAATCAAGCACCCGAGCATTAGTAGAAGATGAAATAGCAGGCAATGCATGACCATTACCTCTTTCTGATGATGGTTTTTCCGTTGCATTATCTGGAATACAATCATCGAGGTGATGTTGTTCAAGTGTTTGTTCCATGAGATCTATGGTCTTTTTCATGCAATAACTCCCAGGATGGAACCCCTTGTTACAATAGGAACACTTTTTCTTCTCCTTCTTGCCTTTTGATGCCTTGGAACTCGAACTCTCATCTGTGGACTTTTGTTTACCTTCCTTCTTGTTCTCTTGGTCCTTCTTACCCTTGTTTTTCTGCGTATTCTTCTTTGAACTTCCTTGAGCTATAAGCGCATGGGGTTTGGAATTCTTAAGTGCCTCTATTTGGATGAGATTTGTTTTCTCATGGATAAATGACTCCATGAAATCATCTAGGGATGGAATCTTCCATGTAGACCCCATAGCTAACCTGGTAGTATGAAAAAAAGAAGTGTAGACATAATACTCTGGTCCTAGTTTTGTTAGAATTGAAAATATTAATTGTTCATCTTTCTTATCAATTCCACAAGTCTTAACATGAGAAATACAAGTTTTAAACTTACAAAAGTAGTCCTGTAGGGTCTCAAAATCTCTTGGATTCAATGCATGTAGAGCATTCTCCAACTGATGATCTCCTAGATTGTCTTGCTTTCCTAGAAAATCCTTCAACTTTGTCCAAACATTGTTAGGAGTCTTGCAAGTATCAACATGAAAGAGGAGATCTAGAGAGATGCTCAAGCACAATATCCCGTAGGCTTCATCCATTATGTTGAAGTATTTTGATTTCTCTATGGCTAAAGTAGGCTCGACCTCAGTCCCCATGGCAATCCTATACAAACCCTTGCATAGAAGTAGAAGCTCTATCTTGGGCTTCCACTCAAAGTAGTTGAAGGGTGTCAAGATCACTGAAGAAGATGGTTGATCCATAGTTATCTATGGGATTTCCAATCTGATCTATAAACCTACAATAAAATTGAATACTTTCTCACAATAATGACTCTAATACCATGTAGGATTAAACCACAATCCAAGACCTAATTGTGAGAAAAAAATACTACACTAGCTAATTGCAAAAGAGAGGGAGAGAAAAAAATAGAATCAATCTTCACATATAAGAGACGAAGAAACCAATTCTAATCACCATGTAATAATCTTTGATAATGAGTACAATATATAAGACTCTCCACATGAGTAATGCGCACTAGGTTGGAATTTTCGTGTGCATGCTCAAGTTAAAAAGTAACTTCACCCAATAGCAACAATTAAATAAAGTCAAAGTTGCTAATAATAAGAAAAGGTAAAAAATATAGGTGTGAATTTAGTGAGAACTCTACATGAAGTCAACATGCATTCCATAATAAAAAAAATCTCCTAGAATAAGACTAGAGTCCAAGAATGGAACTAAAGTCCTCACTGAGTGAGAATTTGTTAATTATGGAAAGTCACTAAATAAGTGAAGTGAGTTAGCTCCAAGTATTAGATGGGTAATGTGCACTTCCGTAAGAGGCTAATATTATTACTAAAGTGTGCTCTATAGCCATGAAATAAGAAATATCTCCTAAAATTAAGGAGATAGGAATTATCTCCTAAAAAATAAGAATTTGTCTAATAGTGGCTAAAAATAGGAATTGGCCTAATGGTTTTGGAAACCCATGGTATTCCCATGGTATTACATATAGGAATCCACAAGCTAAAACTAAACCTTTTATAAATAGACATGTTATAAATAGCAATCATCCTAAATAGTAGGAAAAATGGAAAAAATGAGTATGTCACTAAGTATGTAGTTGAGCATGTATCCCAACAATGCTTCTTGCAAATGCTTAGATATGAGTGTACCTTGGTGCTCCAAGTCACTTCATTGACACTCCATGTGTAATACTTACCTAGTCATGATGATATAATCTTCTAGCATGTCATGAAGTTGTGGTTACCTTGTCACTGTTGATTAGAATTTCATAACATAAAAAATCTTATTGCTTGCATCGCATTACCCTAAGAAACATTTTATTTGTTAGAAGTGTGTCCACCCTAAGATTACTCATACTATTAGGCATTCAAACTGGATAGTGCATTCCATATTTAACCATATATGGGCATTTTCCATCTCCCTAAGTATCATTCATTTCCATTTGCATTAAAAAAAATGGCATCATGTCATGTATGTTTTCTCAAAGATCATAAGAAAATGTCAAAGTTGAAGGCCTAAATCAAATAAAGTCATAAAGGCTAAAGAGGTGAAGAGCAAAGAAAAAAAAGTACAACTACTTCACTATGGTCCCCTGCCTTTCAAAGTCCTAAGAGCAAAATGTCTATCTAAAGAAAAAAAAGATCTAAAAAATGATCAAACAAAAGAAAAGAAAGGAGAAGTGTGTGCAGACCGAAATAGTAAGACTCCCTCAAGAAGTCTAC
>ML793261.1:254449-267588 GCA_009831015.1 Picea engelmannii
ATAAAAAAAAAAAAAAAAAAACCTAGCTAAAATAAAGTTAAAGGCACAAAGATTAACTTGTGCATGTATACAACTTTGAGAAGCATCACATGATCATTACCCCTTCTCTTTTTGTCACTAAATTCATTAATTTCCTCTCTCTTACTTGAAAACTTAGAAAATGTAGGTTTTCCCTCATAATGGACTCATTTAATACAATTAATAATGTTTCCCTAGGTAAAACTTAGGCAAGTGTCACAATTAATTTAATTGTTATGCTTACTAGAAAATTGTCACTTGGAAACTACAAATTAATGATGTCCTAGGGAGCCCCTGGGGGGCAGCTCAATTGGCAAGTGTCTTGATATGAAGTGTTATGTTCGATGAGGTTTCGAGTTCAAATCCCCCTGACTTACTCGTGCCCGTGGAAGAGGCATATGTATGGCACCTGGAGGTTATAGTGGTATTGGTCATAATCGACCTTGTGTCACACGAGTACGAGACCGCCCAGTTGTCGTTTCCGCCAGATACAAAAAAAAAATGATGTCCTAGGGGGCTAAACCTATCATCTTAGGTAATTATTACACATTGGAGTATTATTTGTTCAGTGGAGCGTCATTTTCTTATTTGAACACATGCTAAGTCACAAAGTAGCATGTTGGATTTTTTTGTCCACCTTGACCCTTTCCTAAAGGGTGTGCACCATGAAAAGTGGAAAAATCATATTTCTATTTGTAAAAAGCACATCTAAAATAACATTATTCTCATGGTTTTGGATTCTACCCATGGTATTATTTTCTTACTATGGTTTTGTAAGTGGTTTCAGATCTGGAAATTTATTGGAGAATACAAAAATGATATTTTGCTTCAAGTTATTGTCTTTTATTTTCTTGGGTAAATTTATTTCTTCCATAAAGGGTAGCTTAGATATCTAATGTTGAAGTGGATAGTACTACAAGTTAGAAAAATGAACTAAGGAGTTAGGAGGTAACTATAACCACTTACTATTATGTTTTGTCTTAGACATATTTAGAGAAGATTTAATAATTTTTTTCTATCATATCTAAATTTTATCGTTGAATGTTAGCATGTTGTTGAATGCTAGCATGTTATAGATTGTTTGCAGTTATTGATTCAACCCCTCTTGTACTACGGTTTCCCTAAATTCGATGTTTTTTCCCCAATCCTTGGTGAGAGAATACACCAACAAAATCTTTTCTCAATTACCTTGGATCTTAGTGACCCCATAGCCCAATGGCCAGCCCTTTTTCCTTAGGAAGATTTTTCCATATAAAAAAAAGACCATTAAATGTTTCCCGTTTATTTTTTATTATTATTTGAGCTTAATTGAATATCAATTTAATAATAAATTCGCTGATGAATTTCATTGTCACCTTCATAAATCAGCATGGAAGGGATTGAAAATGGTTCTGGTTATTTTTCTGCAAACCCTCGTCTTAAAAAAATTGTTATCACGTCATCTTAAGCCGATCTGCACAGGGGTTCCAAATATTTTGGTGTTCGATCTAATCACCCAATCTCTAACACAAATCTGAATCCTGTTGAGTAGGTGGATGCCCAAACATTTGAATCAATTTCACTTGTTGGGAGTATCCAAGTGAGATTGTTCAAATTACCAGATCGACCTGTTTGCAGCTTCAACGATTTTATTTTTTTAATTGCTTCGTCTAACTAGTACTGCTAGAGGTTTTCAAAGCTGTCTCACGATTGTAACTTTCTCGGACTAAAAACCCAAGTTTTTTCTTTTTGTTTATCTGTGTGCAGGTCAGACCTTCAATTCTGCAGCCCGATTACCGTCTTCATAAGCCGATTTTGCCATCAGATTTCAATTGCAGGGTTTCAAGTTATCAGATCTGAATTATACCACCGATTTCCTGGATCGAAATTGCGAATAATGATTTCCAATTTCACAAACCACTCATCATTCGTTTCACTGATTCTGAATCTGGCTTTGATTTCTTTTAAACGTACCCTAGTCATCTTTATTCCTTAAGATCGCTGGGGTTTCGATCTAATAAATTTCTGGAGCAAATCGGCGAAATAACCCAACGAAACTGCGCGGCCCGTCTTCCCTTCAATCTCCGTTGCATTTCGCGCTTCATATTTACGGTCTGTCCAGACAATTTGTGATTGGTGTTTCTATCCCTTCGAGGAGCCACCAATGTGCCGATCCATAAACCCCTCGCCTGAGATAAACTGTCGACCTGCCGTCCCTTTTGATTTGCAGTATTCTAAATTTTTGGTTGTTTTATTTTGTTTGAAATTCGGTGATTAATGGTTGGATCTGCAGATTTGAGTGGCTAAGTTTGTATAATCTGAGTGTTCCAGGGTTTTTCAGCACGCTGAGATAAACTGTCACCTGCCGTCCCTTTTGATTTGCAGTGTTCTAAACATCCTATCTTTTTGCTGTTTTTTGTTTTTTGATCCCTTTTTCGGTTTTATTTTGTCCGAAATTCGGTGATGAATGGTTGGATCTGCAGATTTGAGTGGTTAAGTTTGTATAATCTGAGTGTTCCAGGGTTTTTCAGCACGCTGAGATAAACTGTCAACCTGCCATCCCTTTTGATTTGCAATATTCTAAATGTTCTATCTTTTCGTTGTTTTCTGTTTTTTGGTCGCTTTTTCCGTTTTATTTTGTCCGAAATTCGGTGATGAATGGTTGGATCTGCAGATTTGAGTGGCTAAGTTTGTATAATCAGAGTGTTCCAGGGTTTTTCAACATGCTGTTTCTGGTCGCTTTTTCCGTTTTATTTGTAAATCCGGTGATGAATGGTTGAATCTGCAGATTTGAGTGACTAAATTTATATAATCTAAGTGTCCCAGAATTTTTCAACAGACTGAATCCATTTATATATTAAAAATACAATTTAAACAATAAAAAAAAAAAAATTATCCAAAATTTACATAGTATGATTCCAACCCCAAAAAAAAACGTTTAGCAAACTCTTTTGATTTTGCAATAGTTTGGTTATTTCGATAGAAATCGCGATCTGTACATTACCCATCGATTGCATTAAACCAAATTCCGATCCCTTTCCCGAAATCGCTATTATAGATGCTCTCGACATGCACATAATGATATTCATTTTTCTGAGTTATGTGGTTCATATAACGATGCTTTAAAAACTTTGTAGTATTTCATGCTTGGTTTGGTAAAAAACAATTTACGATTTGATTTATCTATCTGGTGAATTAATGTTATAAGGTTACGTGTATGTTACTTACATTGAAGCTTAAAACAACTCATAATGTTTTATGAGTTATTTGACTTTAATTATGGGTGATGATTAAATATGGAATGAAGTCAAATGTCTTCTTGCTTTAATATGTCTGCTTTTAATGATTATGAATAAATGATTGCAATCCTATTTTTCATATATCTCTTCAAAGCTTAGTTTATTAGTTTATCTTGGTGTATAGTATTTTGGTAAATTTTACTTTAAGTTTTAAATTTAAATTTAAATTTTGTTAATTAATAAAGTGTAATTATAATTTCGAAACATGTATGATGGAAAAAAAAAAAATTTATCTTCAAAATTTTATGACTTGTGTCATGCAAACAAAATTAGTAATTTCAAGTGGTGTGTATTGGATTTTGAGATTGAAATTTTATAATGTATGGACAATGGAAGTATATTTAATGTGAATGTCATTTTTTTTTATGATTCAAACTCTTTATTTTTTAAATGTGAGCAATGATAATATCATCATGAGTTTGAGTAAGACTTTTAGTAATCTAGGCTAGAGATGTGCACCCAACATCCATAAATAACGACAGGGAGTTGTCGTTGAACATTTAAAATTGCGGTTTGGGATTAATACACGCAAGGATACATGAGAGTTCATAGGGTTGCCTAGAGATTGTATCTCGTCTTGTTGGAAATACGTGTAACCCCTGTTGGTACCCACTCGAGTATGTTGACGATTACAGCTTCGTGAGACATCATCTAGGACACAAACTGAGTGAGTCGGCCTGTGAGAGAGCCCATGAGTTGGGTGTGCCCATGAGATGGGTGTGTCGTTCCTCTCTGAGACTGAGATGGAACGTTGTGTGCCCCTCTGTGGGGAAGATGCCCATGAGATGGGTGTGTCGCTTGAGATGAAACAATGTGTATACCCCTGTGAGGGGTGAAGGTGCCCATGTGATGGGTGTATTGTTCTCCTCTGTGTAGAGAGTTGAGGCGATGTGGTACTCTAGATGATTCTCCTGTGAGACTCAGTGAGATAGAGATCTGTTGAGTAGGATGTCCTTATGGCTAAGCACTAGTGGGTGTGTATCCAAATGATTCTCCTGTGAGAGATAGAGATCTATTGAGTAGGACGTCCCTGTGGTTGAGCACAGGTGGGCATGCCCCTAGTGGCTGAGCACTAGTGGGTGTGTGAGATCCATTGATATATTGTCTAAGAGTAAGATTTACCTGTAACCCTAATTGTGATGTAAAGGGTACAGGTCGTTCCCACCATAAAGTGAAAGATAATTAATTTAAAAGATAATTAATATTGTAATTATTAATTATATTTTGAGCTATTGAGGTCGGCCTTGTTGTGCCAATAAACACCACTTTTGATGTCACTAGTCCAGTATAAATAAAGGTGATTTCCCCATTGAGGAAACACAACTCACATGTGATTTTGGAAATTTCAGTAAGTACATATTCTAGGGATGAAGTGCACACCTCTCTTGGGTGCTAGCTTCTTGGTTTTGGAGAGCACCCTTTTGTGTGCTAGGTCTATGGTGCGGGAGGTCTTTCTCTTGAGAATATAACAAAGGATTGATGGGTTTTCTTCCCTTGTTAAGAAGGATTTCCCAGGATATTTATTGTGTTCTTGTGCATGGTATTTCCTCTTGTGATCTTGGTTATTGCAACAATTGTGAATGATGTAGTTGCATTTGTTTATGGTTCAAGTACATGACTAAAATGAAATAAACCCCATGCTTGAGCCTAGCGTAGTGAAAATTCAACATGGTATCAGAGCATATGATCCAGGTGGATATTGGTGGCCACCCACCTATTCCAATTGGACCCCCACCATTGTTTCTTTCAGTTTTTTAGTTTCCTTAATTGTAGCACAATTTACTATTTTTGGCAGTTTTTCAGGTCCTGAACTTCCGGAGCCATTTTGAGGCCCTAAACGATGTTTTTTGGGCATGGTTCAATCAACGAATATTACATTGTTTCAGACCATCATATTTGTTGTCAACAATTGTAATCCTCGGATAGATCTTGTTAGTAACATTTCTTGTCCTAGGCACAAGAGTATTTGGGTCTACACGTTCCACAAGAAGCGCCCGATCGCAGCATGGGAAAATCTCGTTTTTTGGCTTCCAAGCAAGTAAGCGGACGAGATTATATTATCGACGGTCCAGATTCATCCATAGGAGCAGATCGATGGCCAGCGGGAAATCGTGAATAACAGAGTTGCGCCGAGATTAGATCAAATAGATCGTGCCCATATTGTATGCAGGGAAGGATAGCAGTCGTCCATCCAAAGGACGCGTGGCGCGAGATCCAGTCACGTCGGCTTTTCGACAGTCGCGAGTTCAAAGGGCGAGGGTTCTATGTCGTCCTACATCTCGAAACCCTGAACCTCGAGGCGTCGAAAGCGCCCAAAGTCGGGCCCGCAGAATCGAGGAGCAGTCTCAGCCGTCCATCTAAAGGGGACACCTGGTGCGCGATTAGGTTCCTCGCCTTTTCGCCCATCGCGATTTCGAGGCACAAGAAATAGCTTTGTCATATTCCCGATGCGCGAGGTGCCGGGAGCGCCCATGACTCGGGCCCACAATATCATCGAGTGAGTTTAGAACCGTCAGATCTAAGAGGACGCGTGGCGCCCAATTAAGCCATCTCGGCGTTTCGCTCATCGCGATTGTGATAAGCAAGGATTAACTCCTTCCTATTCATGAACGCTGAAAGCACCTTTGAGAGTAAACGTAGGGTCACAGCCCGTGGTCACCAAAAAATAAAAGAACTGTGCAAAAGGGGCCAAAGGCATCGAGTTTCAGTCACAGAGAGACCCATCGCGATCTCCAGGTGGCATCGGATCCGATCTCCATCCTGTTTCTTGTTGGGAATAAATGAAGGTGAGGAGGGGTGGTTGAAGCTTCTCCTCGTCCATTAAGTGTAAGGTAGGAGGGTCTGGCAAGCGGTCTTCTCGAGAAGGTTCTGTGTACCCATTTTTCCAAAGAAGCCATGTCGAGTCCTCAACTAGCCAGAGGAGGTCTGCACACGCTAACTCGACATTTACTGGCTCAGCTACTCCCCTTGCAGGAGCCATGCGCAGTTAAGGTGGTGTCTGACAAAGAATACCCGTCCGAATTTGGCTGAAGGGACACCAAGCCTCGGGTGACTGAGTACGCCTCTGTTAGGCGAACTTTTCTGAGTATATAGACTCAATCTTTGTATTTTGTAAGGATGGATGGTAGAGTGAAGCTCCCGATTGTAAGTTTTAACAGACACTCTAGTTCTCTGGTGATGCATCTGTATGTAAGATTTCTTGTTTAATGACAGACAACCTTCTCACCCCATCTAGTTTTCATCTCATACTAAGAGAGTTCGTGATCGACTGATTCACGCGAATTATTGCAATTATGTTATGATAAAGGATTTATTGTTGCATTGTTGTATTCTCCAGTTTTCTGCACTCGAATGTAAGAAGATCTTGCATTCAGATGTTTTCCCCTACAGTCTGTTAGAAACCTGATGTTTACAACAGACCTTTTCTTTTCTCTTATGCAAGTCTTCCCCCTACTCACCCTTACTACAACTTACTGTTTGAAGTTTATCTAAGACCTCACTTGTCTATGCATGCCTGGCCTAGTTTCGGAGTTAGAACACGTCGTTTTGAGTTAGCTTCCATTTGATCACCCCTTTTTATAAACAAAACATGACATAAAATGATGGGCGCCAGGCTCTGCTCCTGCTGCAATCCAAGGGCGAATTCTGACGCTAACATTTATGGCGCCATTGTCGGGGACGAAGTTGAAAATTTTCCCTGGGATTGAACGACATTGAGCCTCTGATTCTGAAGGTGCATCAGGTATCAGAGCCTTTGAAGATTGCTACTGTGCACCTGGTGACTCCATTGTGACGACTCCACTGTGGCGAACCTGCTGTATTAATTGTGGATTTCAGAGGCAAACACACGTGGTCTCACCCACAACTACCTCTAGCTACACCTGAAACTGATCCGGAGGTGGTTCTCAGAAAAGGAAAGGCCTCTGAAGAAGAAGCTTCCATCACCGAACCAGGTAATCTGCCATCTCCTTCTGTAGGAACTCCATTTTCTCCTCCTCAGTTTCTTAACAGACCTTTTTCTGAGGTTTCCCATTTCCTGAATTTCGGGAGTGTTCCTGCTGAGTTTTCCCCTCCTGGTCTAGGATTGGAGGGAGAAACCCTTGTCACTCCCCCCTCCTTTGAAGCTATACTTTGGCGAAAACCCAGGACCGCGGAAGATTTTCCCACTCCTATCTTTACCACTCCTCCTCTTGCTACTGTTATCACTCCCGCACCAAGAGGAGCATCTGTTGACTTAACCCTGTTAGCCTTCTCCTTGAATCCCCTTTTGTTTCCCATTCCAATTCGGGACTCATTCCCAGTAGCCCCTTCACGAAATCCTTCTCCTCCAAGTTCTCCTCCACCTAATATTCCCATGGCTGGTGGTAATCCCCCTCTAAATAGAATGGATTCCATAGTCGCTGCCAGATATGCTCCCTTAATCCTACCCCATCCTATGAATCCTCTCCCTGCTGGAGATTACTTGAAGTATATGCCCAAGTTCACTGGGGAAGGGGACATAACTGTGGAAGAGAACCTGGCTGCTTTCTACAGTTATGCAGACAACCTGAACATTGAAAATGAAGATGTCTGGATGAGAGTCTTCGTCCAGAGCCTGGATGGTGAGGTGAGGAAGTGGTTTAGAGGATTGGCCCCTGGATCTATTGCTGGGATAGAAGCCCTAGATAGTGTTTTCCTGAGGCAGTGGGGAGATAGAAAGGATTTCATGTATTACATGACAGAGTTCGGGTCTTTGAAGAAGATGGAAGGAGAGTCTGTCTCTGACTTCTCCAAAAGATTCAATAAGATGTATAATAAAATTCCTGCCGAAATAAAACCCTCAGAAGCCTCGGCCAAAATTTCCTACGCTAGTGCGTTTGGTCCCGATTTCCGTCTTTTATTGAGAGAAAGAAGAGCCACCTCCTTAGATCAAATGCAAGATGCGGCCATAGAAGTGGAGTCTAATGTGTTAGCAGCTGATAGACTGAGGAACAAGGTCGACGCAGATAGGAGAAAGGGAAGATCTGAAGCCTCAACTTCTAGCCCATCGGTGCCCCACCCTCAAGTGGATGAATTGACCAAGATGGTGAAGTCCCTATCTGCAGAGATGGAGAGAATGAAGGTAGAGGGGAGGCAAGCATACAAGGGCCCGCAAAATTCCAAAAACAAAGGAGGTTTCAGGAGGCCAAACAATTTTACTTCCCCGACTGTGCAAAGAGAGAGGGGAAGAGACAGAGAAGACCATAAAATTCAAGCCCCTTTTCAAAACAATTTTATGGCCGAGGAAGAAGAAGGGGAAACAAGAGATCTTGACCCTGAAATCCATTTCTTTGGAGACACTCCTCCTTTTCCTCATCTCACTCAATCAGCATACGAGGAGTTCCTCATGGACAGTCAGCTAAATGAGCTGAGCAAGGAAGACAAGGCTAGTGGCAGCCAAGGCAGGTATGATCTGAGGTCTAAGAGAAAGACAATAGCACCTGATGTTCCTGAGCAGTCCACTAGAATAGAGAAACCTACTAATGAAGTAGCGGGTAGTCACAGAGGTAAGAAGACCCAACCCCTCTCTCCCATAGTTCAGAGTCATGTTCCCGAAATAAGAGAAATCCATAAGCTTACACCTTCTTTTAATTTCGAGCATGAAATTCAAAAAATCAGAATCCCTGTGCCCCTAATCGAATTGATTAAACATGAAGGGTTCAAGAAACGCTTATCTGAGCTTTTACAGTCTGAGATCTCATGCCTTCCCACAGACTCCATTAATTTGCAAGATGAAAAACCTACAGTTATTCTAGGTCCTATGGTAGAAGACAGAAATGACTCATCCCCTCCCTTCTACACTTCCTTGAACATACATGACAAGGTACTGCACAACTGCTTGATGGATTCAGGGGCTTCTCACAACCTCATGCCCAAAACTGTCATGGAAGAATTAGGGATAGAAGTCACCCGAGCCTATCATGACCTCTATTCCTTTGACTCCAGGAAAGTTCAATGTCTCAGGGTTATCAAAGACTTGGTCGTGACCTTGTTTCAGTTGCCCATGAAAAGTGTGGTCATGGATATTGTAGTGGTTGATGTCCCCCCCAAGTTCGGTATGTTGTTGTCAATATCTTGGATAAAAGGATTGGGGGGAAATTTGCAGATGGACCTCACATATGCTACTATCCCAGTATTTGGAGGAGAACATAGGAGGCTATATAGGGAAGCTCAACTGGCCTATATAATCAGTGATGAAGCCAATCCTACCAATCATCCTATTTTTGCCTTGGACACTGATTTAGGTTCCAGTTTTACTGCAACTCACTCATGCTCCCGAGCCTCCTCTTAAACTCAGAAAGCAACCCACCACTCTTCATGAATTTCCTCCCTCCATCACCCCCATCTGGAAAATGTTTTTTGATGGAGCCGGTTCCAGGGAAGGCGCTGGTGCTGGGGTGTTTTTTGTGTCACCTTCTCAGGAAACCATTTCCCTGTCATATAGGCTAGAATTTGAAACCACCAACAATGTGGCAGAGTATGAGGCTCTGGTTCTGGGTATGAGGATTGCAAAAGAAATGGGAATTAAAGAGATAGCAGTATTTGGAGATGCTGAATTGATTATCTAGCAAGTCAGAAATGCCTATCGTGCTAATAATCCCCGGCTTAGAAATTACAGAAATGAGGTATGGGACCTGATTTATAGTTTCTTCTTGGCTTTTAACATTTCTTTCATTCCGAGGGGGGAAAATAATTCAGCCGACTCTTTAGCTGTCTCAGCTAGTTTTCTCAAAGTTCCTCTGTCGCCTATGGTCAAATCTGATGTTGAAATAAAATATAGGCCCTCTGTACTAGACAATGTCAAGCATTGGAAGGTATTCGAAGATGATCTGGAAATCGAAAAATTCCTCCAATCCATGGATGAATTTTCTGCGTTGCACATTGATCAGGATCCCAACACGGAAGGTGACCCTCACCCTGAGGTGTTTTTAAACAAAATTGCTAACCACCAGATTATTCAGCTACCTAGCAATCATATTCTGAGGGGACTAATCCCTTTAGAAAGATTGTTCGATGGGAATGATGTGGAAGTAAAGGGTAGGGTTTCAGTTGGAGATGCTGACACAACCGAGTGCAACATTGGCACACCAGAGGAGCCTAAGTTTGTCAAGCTGTCAAGGAGTTTGACTGCAGAATAGAGGGCCGAATATACTGAGCTGCTGAGAGAATTTGTTGATGTGTTTTCATGGACCTACAAAGACCTCAAGACGTATGACACATCTGTCATACAACACAATATCCCACTGAAGGAAGGGGCTAAACCATTCAGGCAGAAGCTAAGACAGATAAATCTCATGTTGCTGCTTGTCATGGAGAAGGAAGTGAAGAAGTTGTTAGAGTCCCAGATCATCGTCCCCTTGAGATATTCCGAATGGGTGGCCAATTTTGTTCCAGTAAGGAAGAAAAGTGGAGAAATCAGGCTTTGTGTCAATTTCAAGAACCTGCACAGGAGCTCAAAGAAAGACAATTATCCCCTACCCAACATGGAACACATATTGCAGAGGGTAACCAGGGCATCTAGAATTTCCATGATCGACGGTTTTTCTGGCTATAATCAGATATCGGTCATGCTTGAGGACAGAGAAAAAATGGCCTTTACCACTCCTTGGGGCACATTCATGTATGCCAAAATGCCTTTTGGGTTGATGAATGCAGGAGCCACATTTCAGCGAGCCATGGACATAGCTTTTATCGGGGAGAAAGATCAGTTTGTGGTAATCTATCTGGATGACATCACAGTCTTCTCGAAGTCAGATAAAGAGCATTGCTGTCACCTGAGGAAAGTTTTCTTGAAGTGTCGAAGTTTCGGCCTTTCCCTAAACCCCAAGAAGTCTTTGTTTTCTATGAAGGAGGGGAAACTATTAGGCCATATAGTATCCACAGAAGGAGTGATGATTGATCCTAGCAGAGTGGAGGCAATTTAGACCCTGTCACTTCCCAGATCTAAGAAGTAAGTTCATGCCTTTTTGGGGAAGATTAATTTTCTGAGGAGATTCGTCTCGAATTTCATTGAGCTGGTGAAGCACATCACAACCATGCTTAAGAAGGGAAATGAAGTGAAATGGACCACTGAACCCAGGGAATCTTTTGTCCAAATAAAAAGGGCATTGACTGAGGTACCTGTGTTGATCAGTCCTGACTATTCCAAAGATTTCCTAATCTTCTCTTTCGCTTCTTTTGATACAGTAGCAGCGGTCTTGTTGCAGAAAAACAAGGAAGGGCGAGAGCGACCCATCACCTTCTTCAGCAAGGCATTAAGAGATGCAGAGGTCAGGTATGAAATCATGGAGAAACAGGCCTATGCCTTAGTGAAATATCTCAAAGCTTTTAGAGTCTATGTCTTGCACTCAAAAGTGACCGCATACGTTCCTTCAGCCTCTGTGAAGGACATCCTTATCCATCCCGACATTGATGCAAAAAGAAGTAAATGGATAGCCAAGATCCTGGAGTTTGACTTGGAAATAAGGCCTACCAAATTGATCAAAGGTCAAGGCTTAGCCAAGTTATTGGCTGAAGCCAATTGCCAAGCTTTGGGGGTAAATTTCATGAATGAATGCTCAAGAATCCAGCAGGGTTAGCTGTCTGAAATAGACCCTCAAAGGGAGCCCCCATTGGCTCGATGTCCCTGGTATAAGGATGTCATATACTTTCTGCAAGAGTTGCGACCTCCAGATGGACTGCAAAGAAACAAAGCAAGAGCCCTGAAGCTCAAGGCAGTCAGATACTGCCTTGTCGATAAAATTTTATACTGGAAAAACCCCCTGGGGATGCTTTTAAAATGCATGGATCCACAAGAGGCCGACAGGATTATGGTTGAATTTCACAGCGGCCTATGTGGAGGGCACCATTTCTGGAAGACCACAACCCACAAAATTCTCAGAGCTGGGTACTACTGGCCCACCTTGTTCGTTGATGTCCATAGAAGAGTTAGAGCTTGTATCCCATGCCAAAGATTTTCAGGAAAGCAACAGCTCGAGTCTCTGCCTTTAAAGCTTGTAGTCGTTTCGGGACCTTTCCAGCAATGGGGCCTAGATTTTTTTGGAGAAATCCACCCTGCTTCCAGTGGGCAACACAGATGGATCCTGACTGCCACAGATTTCTTTACTAAGTGGATTGAAGATATCCCCACCAGGAATACTTCCCACAAGGTAATCATTGGATTCCTGGAAGACCTCATCGTAAGGTTCGGTTGCCCAAGGAAGATTGTTACTGATAACACAACCTCTTTCAAGGCTGAGCCGTTAGTCAAGTTCTGTGAACAATTCAGGATCAAATTGATTCACTCCACCCCATACTATCCCCAGGGCAATGTTTGGCAAAATTCTCCAACAAAAGCCTTATAAGGATCATCAAAATATTACTGGAGGACAACAAAAGGGCTTGGAACTCGAAGCTGAAATTCGCTCTATGGGTTGATTGGGTGACCACAAAGAGATCCATAGACATCTCCCCTTTCCAGCTAGTTTACGAAACATAAGTTGTCCTCCCTTCTCAACTAGCTATTCCCATAGCGAAATTCTTCTAGGATTATCAAGAAGAGCCCAATGACATGATCATAAGGATTCATCAACTGGTAGAAGTCCAGCAGGCCAGTGTAATGTCCCCCACCTCTTAGAGAGGTGATGAGGAGACTTAGTGGCCTGGCCACCCCCACTAGGTCATAGTCTCACACCGAGGGGGGAAAAAGTCAAGAAGTTAAAAGTTATATTTTTAAGTTGACTTAAGAAAGGAAAAGGATAAAGGAGTAAAAGATAACTCAACAAAAGAATAGAAGATTAACCCTGGGAGTTAACCTAACTCAACAGAGAATTAGAAGGAAAAGTA